>JASDQU010684244.1:63999-78366 GCA_032191745.1 Picea mariana | reverse complement strand
GGGCCTAAATGAAGGTTTTTCCAGATCGATTTTCTCAATTGAGCCAAAGGCTCTAATTGAGCCCCCAAAATGAATCTCCTCGATGATACCTTTCCAATGAGCTATCGTGTGCCTAAAATTAAGATCATATGAAAAAGTTACAACCCCGGGAAGTTGATGTACTAACTTACCCAAATGGGGCCCACATGACTTTTGGTGCTTCATCTCCTAGGGTTAGGATTTTGGATGTATAGGGTTTTTGACATTCCTTTTTATTGCAAAAATGCCTTCAGATCCTCATTGTATTGATATTATTGTGAATGAGCTCAGTCATCACATCTCTTCTCAGAGATAAGCCGCCACCATTCCAACAAGCTTGTTTCCCGCTGCATTTTACAGTTTCAGCTTATTTCCTTATTGAATAGAAAACCAATTTTAATGTATCTCTGTTATTGTGTGTTAAGAATCTTTTAATAATCTGTATTCATTTTGTTCTGCTCATAAAATCTGGATCAAAGAGAATATATAGAGAGATACTAAATCACAATATCCCATAGGATTCATCCATTCTATTGAATTATTTCGATTTCTCTATGGCCGAAGTAGGATTGACCTCAATCCCCATGGTAATCCTATTCAAACCCTTGATTTGAATTATAATCTCTATCTTGGGATTTCACTCAAAGTAGTTGAAGGGTGTCAAGATCACTAAAGAAAATGGTCGATCCATAGTTCTCTATGGGTTGTCTAATTTGATCTATAAACCTACAATAAAAGTGAATACTCCCTCACAATAATGGCTCTGATACCATGTAGGATTAAACCACAATCCAAGACCTAATTGTGAGAAGGAAATACTCCATTAGCTAATTGAAAAAAAGAGAGAGGATAGAGAAAAATAAAATCAATATTCACACATAAGAGACTAAGAAACCAACTCTAATCTCAATGCATTAATCCTTGGTAATGAGTACAATATATAGGACTCTCCACATGAGGAGTAATGCACATTAGGTTGGGATTTCCATGTGAATGCTCAAGTAAAAAAGTAACTCCTCCCAATAGAAACAATTAACTAAAGTCAAAATTTGATAATAGTACAAAAAGGTAAACAATATAGGTGTGAACTTAGTGATAAATCTACATGAAGTCAACATGCATTCCATAATGGAAAAAATATCCTAGAATAAGACTAGAGGAATGAAACTAAAGTCCTAACTGAGTGAGAATTTGCTAATTATGGAAAGTCACTAAATAAGTGAAGTGAATTAACTCCAAGTATTATATTTCCATAAGAGGCTAATATTCTTAAGTGCTCTCTATATCCATGAAATAGGAAACATCTCCTAAAAATAGGAATTATCTCCTAAAAATAGGAATTTTCCTAATGGTGGATAAAAAATAGGAATTGGCCTAATGGTAGCTAAAAAATAGAAATTTTCCTAATGATGGTTTATGAGCCCATGGTATTTTCCCATGGTATTACATATAGGAATCGACCAGCTAAAAATAGACATGCCATAAATAGCAGTCCTCCTAAATAGTAGGAAAAATGGAAAAAACGAGTATGTCACTAAGTATGACGTAGTTGAGCATGCATCCCAACAATTGATATCAAAGATAGGGGGAGCCTATAAATTCCTCTATGCGAAATGTCTGTGTGAATTTTGGCTACATAGGTATAAGGAGAAAATATGCAATTGAAAGTTGAATGAGATGACCCCGTGAAGAAAATAAATGATTTTCAACTTATAGAAACCAAGTACAGGAAGATGCAACTGTCGATTAAGCATATGTGACTGTATATATGAGAAATCATAGTTTGTTGAGCCCCGAATGCACATTCGTGTGTCATGAAGGAGATAGAAAGGTACAACGATATTGATATATCCCACATGCATAAGGAGAATTAATTTATAAAGGTTTATATTGCAAAAGTGGCATCACATTGGTTGAATGAAAACATATGAGCTATGAAACCATATGCAAGGCATTATTTTTTATGCTATGGGGTCCACATTATATCAGATACATGAATTCTTTTGAAAAACTTGTTGTGAAAATGCCACATTAGCACCACATCAATACCACATCAAGAAACACGTATAGACCACGTCAGACACATAAGGAAATGGTGATTGGAGGAAGTGATTATTTCATGCACCACGTCAGGGCCATGTGTAACATTGTAGATATCCCACGTGTCATGGAAAGATCGAGCCATGTGTGTTGGGACCTCCATTTTTGATAAATGTCCATTTTACAGAAGTTCCAAAGTCTCAAGGACAATAGCGAAAATCAGTTAGAAGATATAAAAGCTAACTGAAAGTCTAACAACAACAGAGACAAAAAAATATCACCATGCGCTAGCTAGACAATCAGTTAGGAAAGTGGAAAAATCATCGGATGCCAGTGGAAAAAGGATGGAAAAATAGTGGAACAAGAAGTCCAACAAGCGACCATGAAAAAGGTATAAAGAGGGAGGTAGCACAATGAGGAAAAAAGTTACAAAAAGGTTCTATAGGTTAATGAAGGTGATGAATTAGCGAATAAATAAATCACACAAGAGAGCTATTGATATTGTTGTTGTTTGGGTTGGGGACAAGTTATTATTGTCATGATATTATTGTAATGGGTTTTTTGGGATGTTATTGTGCTTTTGCAGTAGGGTAGAGTCTGTAATGGGTATCTGGGAATAGTTTATATTGCATAAGCTATTGTATGAAATATGTACTCTCTGTATGATAGTTTTGAGACACTAATAATATAAAGGATTTTTTGGACCCCAAAATTTTAATATATTGTGTATGAATATTTGGTTTCTATGCTGCATAATTACTTCTATCATATGTATTTAGCGTTTAGTTATTTTATATGAATGTTTTTCATATTGATGTATGAATTTGAACACGGTAATATCAAATCCAATGACACGTTCTCCTTGACTCACTTTTCCACACACATCTCAGCTGCACTTCAGGTGAGACATCCTCCCCTTGCAGAAGGTTGAATATGCCAACGCTCCTAGAATACAATGGTATCTTTTGTTGGTAACCTCTGAGAACCTTGGTCTCTATTTTTGTGCCAACAAATGGTTCTGTTGTAGGGACATGAGCTTTAAATTGAGTTTTTAGAGGATTCCTCATTGGATTTTCAATTATAATGTTGAGAATTGGTGGGAAAAAAGGTGCAATGCATTCATACATGAAGTTCAATCCGAGTTATGACACAAAAGATTTAGGGTTGTGAAGAGCATTGTATTATATTTGGAACCTGTGAGTTACTAGTACAAGATATTTTGGATAATATTTCTTGAAGAGGTATTTGAGTGGTTATATTGGCTACAAGAAACTCCAAAATACAATTATTGAGCTAAAAGAAGATATAACTGAACCGATGAGGGTTTAGCGGCTCTTCACTAGTTAGATCATTAGATCTATTGTGTTGTGGATTTCTAGGTGAAAATTACTTTGGAAGGTTATATTATTGAGTTTGTTGCAGAGAACCACTAATATTTTTCAAAATCAGAAGTCATATTCAAAGTAGGAGCCAAAGGAAGACTGCTCCGGGAAATCCATTTTTGGATCAAGATTTTTCTAGTTTAAGAAGGGATGCTACAAGTTCCTTCACTTGATATTGCAACATAAACCCCTATGCTCGGGTAAGGTGGTTTGCAGGAGGGTAATGATTTAATAAATAAGGGTTTTCTGGAGATGGAGGGCCGACGAGAGGTGGACAATCTAGATGAGAAAAGTAATGAAGAGACCCAATCAATCATGGAAGCAGATCGATTGTGACAGTAGTCAAAGAAAAGAGTTAGAGAAGTTGCAAGAGTTGAAAACATGCAAAAGTTTGGCCTGCCAATGGTTGAAAGAGAGATTTGGTGAGAGAGGTGAAGGTTATGAAGGAGGCATGAAAGATAAGGGAACCTTAGGAGAGATAGACAAAGAAGTAAATATAGATGCTACCACTAAATAAGAATACTTATCTGAGACCTTAGAGGGAGCTGCGAGGGAATCAAAACCCGTCACGATAGAGAATGCCATACCACATCACGAGGTAGACAGAACCTTGCAAGAAAATGTGACCCCCCATATCAAAGAACTCTGCTGTATAGGTAGAGGACCCAACCCCAAGTCACCTATTCCCGCAACACCATCTGAAAAATTGGTAATCTCTACACTAAATTCTTCTGTAGTTTCAGTCATTTCTAACCCTTATAGTATAGCAAGTTTGAGTAGTAGTAGTAGTGAAAGTGTGGTGAGTGTTTCGGATATATAAAAAATAGGACCCTTGGGGTTCATTTTAATAGGATCTCCAATTCCGTCTATGGTGCATCAACAAGTTGATTCTCTTACTAGATACCCAAAGTTTTGGGGTAAAGGGGATGAGGACGTTGAACAACATTGGTTTCTTTGTGAAGCCACCTGGAGGTCTCGCGGAAATCTAGATGCAAACAAATCAATTGAGTTCCAAACTAATTTGAGGGGTCAAGCTCTAAAGTGATACATGAAATCTATCGAGACATGGAATAATCAAGGGAATACTTTCTCTTTAGACCAGGTGAAGTAGAGGTTTATAGAATAATTTTGGTTACCTCAATAAGAGAAACAAGCTCTCTCCGAGTTGTGGGAGATAAAATAAAGAGATGGTGAGTATGCATGGGAATATAGCCAAATATTTAAGGATACAATAGATAAATTAACAAGCCCTATCCATTAGGATCATCAGAGAGAATGGTTTATTCAGGGGTTGTTACTGTTAACCTGAATCTCGTTGACTGAGAAAAGGATAGCTACTTAGGGAGAAGCATTGGGACAATCCATGAAGATTGAGGTTATGGCAGGCTATCCTGGAAGCTTGTGGGTGATGAGACCACCTGAAGATAATAATATCACACAAATGCAAGGTCATATCTCCACGTTAACTAAAAATATCCAAGAGTTGACCATTCCTAGAGCAGATCGACCACAGTTATGGTGTACTAGTTTTTATACTGAAGGCCATACAACAATTGAATGCTCAATATTGAAGGGTGCCCTACTCACTTGATGGAGCCTCCACCAGCAGGACCATCAAGAGGGGTTGAAAAATTTGTTGCTACAACACTATTTCACAACCCTATTTAATACCTTGCTTTTATGAATCATCAGGGAGGCCATATAAATGAGTATTTTGAGATCTGTAGAAGTCACAAGAACTCTCCAAGGAACTACACTATTCTACAAAAGTATACCCATGTTTTGAATACATTATATTGTGAATTTTGTGGGTTTCCTACTCATACTACCAATCAATGTATATCTTTGGATGCTCTCATCGACATATTACATTGTTCCACATTTAGAGTCAACACAAATCCTCAAGGGATTAAAGGAGGCCACTGAGGTGGAGGAAATTTCAGAGGTCGATGGTCTAGAAGATGAGGACAATTTTGTTGCTATAATAGTGATGAGAAAGGGCACCTTTCAAGGGATTGTCTGCTTCCACGCATACCATGGTGTGCACATTGTAGTAATAATGCCCATTCTATCAAAGATTGTCCGAATCTAATTTCCAAATGGGAATACCACGTAAGGAAAAGAGGAGGTAATATGGTAAATTTGATCCTATATTTGTAGTTAAGGGAAAAGTACCCAATATTAACATTGTCAATAGAGGAGAAACCAAGATTAGTGTCGATATTGAAATTCCTCATTAGGTCAAGATCCAAAATACGCTTCCTGAGAATACCAAGTATGACCCTATAAGGTAGAAGGAGATGGAGAATGCATGAGGTTACGAAACCAGGTTTTAATCCAAACCCTCACCAACTAAGAATTGCTAGAGAATCTCTTGCTTAGATGGAGCCCCGGGGACAATAAAAAAAGGTTTTTGATCTATGGTTAAGTTCCTTGAGTTATATATGGATGATTGGACCGTGTACAACCTATTGAAGGAGCACATAGGTTTACTACGACTAGCATTTGATCAATGCAGACATCTACAAATTTCTTTAAACTTGAAGAAGTGTATTTTTTGTGCACCCTTTGGAAATCTTCTAGGACATATAATATGTAGGGAAGGAGTTTTGGTTGATCCTACAAAGGTTATTGTAATACTGAATATGCCTCCACCTATGAATACTAAACAATTTCGGTCAACATTGGGCCTTATTGGATAGTACCGTAGATTTATCAGAAATTACACAAGCATAACAACCATGTTAGAGAAATTGTTGAAGAAATATGAAGCCTTGAGTTGGAAGCCAGAGTGTGACCATGCCTTTGATACCCTCAAACAAAATTTGAGTACTCCCCCTATTCTTATATATCTGAATTGGAATGTGGAATTTCATGAANCTTTACAAAAGTTTAGACATTATTTGTTAGGTGGCTATTTTAAATTCTTTATTGATCATTCTTCCCTAAAATATTTGGTTAACAAGCCCTTGTTAGAAGGAAAAAATTTTAGATGGTTGTTACTGTTTTAGGAGTTTTCATTTGAAGTCATTTCCAAGCTAGGAAAACTGAATGTTTTCCTCGATCATATACCTCAATTAGAATCAGGAAAGAGTGGTAGAGCTATAGATGACCAACTCCCACATGTGAACATTTTTAATATTGAAGCTATTATTGATTACCTTTCAGAAATTGCATTGTTTCTCACCACTGATACTATTCCTGAAGGGTATTCTGCAACTCAGAAGAGGCATCTGGTGGTAAGTGTCACTGACTATCAGTTGATTGTATGCCATTTGTATAAACTAGGATTGGAAAAAATCCTTCGACGATGTGTACTTGATCACGCACGAAAAATGATCTTGTTGGAATGCCACAATGAAGTTGTAGGAGGACATGTCAGAGGGAAAGTGACAGCCCAAAATATACTACAAGCAAGATTATGGTGTCCAAATATTTTCAAATATGCCAAAGATTATGCTAACGCCTTTGATTTTTTTCAAAGGGTTGGTAAACCATCGCCACCCATCGTGTAGGGATGAGATGCCATCACATAATGTTCGATCTCTTCAAGCATTTGAGAAATGAGCATTTGAATTCATAGGACTGATCAATCCACCAACCAAGCACTCGAAATCTAGGTATATTATCACTGCAACCGACTATCTTACCTGTTGGGAGAAAGCAAAACCAATCTAATATTTCTCTATAGATACTACAACCAGGTTTATTTTTGAGAACATCATCACTCGTTTTGGGTGCCCTTAGAGTTTGACCAATGATTAGGCTGCACATTTCATCAATGATACTGTAGTCACTCTCACCCATGAGTTTCTCATTCAACATCACAAAATTAGCCTGTATCATCCACAAGAAAATTGTACAGTCGAAGCCTTTAACAAGATCCTGGAGTGAGGATTAACTAAGGTATGTTGCACAAATAGGGATTAATGGGATGACATAGTCCCCACAATATTATGGGATTACATGAATACTACAAAGAAACTACATAAGTATACTCCATTCCAAATGGTTTATGACAGAGAAGTCATTGTCCCCGTTGATTTCATCCCTTCAAGATTATATATTGCACACGTCACTTACACGATAAATGTTGAATCAATTGCAGAACAAGTTGTAGATTTGTTGGCATTGGACGATGCTCAATTTTTGGCCAATTTTCATCAAACCGTGGAAAATAATAGGCAGTAGGATTTGCATGACATGCATATTAAAACTAAATCTTTTGCGCAAGGTGATCAAGTTATGTTGTATCAAAGTAAGTATCAAAGGAATATAGGGAAACTACAAATGCATTGACTTAGACCTTATATAGTTGTGGAAATTCGTGAGTCTGGAGCTGTCAGACTCATGCAAATCGATGGCATTTTTCATCTAGGATGGGTGAAAAATGCATGCATGAAGCCGTACATTTTTACGCAATAAGCGACATTTTGCAGTGCTACTGTCACTAGGAGTGAATACTGTAGGTAAGATTTTCAATAGTTTTGTTGTTTGCCTCTTCAGAAAATAAAATGGTGAATTGTCCAATTGTCACGTGTCCCATAGTCTAGGTTTCATTGTCATCTTGTATAGCCTGGGTATCACCTTTGTGTTCAGGGAAGTCTGCGTCACATCCTTTCACATTTAGTATTTTCCAAATTTGAAATTTGTGCCATGTCGTTGTGACTTTGTTCATTGAATTTCATTGGTATATTTTTTGTTGTCGTCCCGTCATTACCAGTATGCATCCTTTAAATCCACCAACTATCAGTACCTTTACAACTACTTCCTAGTGTGTTAATTAATTTCATGTTTAATCATCTGTCCCGCTACTGCATTCTCACTTATGCTCTTTATTTCCCAAATCCCCTCTTAGATTTTGCCGCGTTCGATGGTCATATCTGAGGTTAATGTCGAGTTAACTCCAAAATGTATCTCTTAATGATTGTTTGTCATGTAATCTCCTTCATATTTCCTATAAACTCATATTTGCATGAATGCTCAAAGTTATCATGTTTTACTCCAATTATTTTCATACCCAGTCTTGGAGCCCCTCAAGCACTCTGTGAGCCCACACTCATGCCTCTATCCACCAATTTTATTTCTTTACCAATGCAGGTCTACCATGATGATTCCTACTTCTAGTAGGGGATTCCTTCCAAAATTCATTGTTCCAGAGGAATTTATTGATCCATGGGTTGAATTTCTAGGCGATCTTCATGGAAATGTCGAGCAAACTCTGTTAGTCAAAATTGATCTCGCAGATGCATCTAAATACCCTCATATGGATATCCATACATTCATGTATTTCTCATCCCTATCAACTGGTGAATTGTAGTGGGAGTGGAAACCGTCCTTCATACCCCTCTAAGACACTATTTTTCTAAACTTGTGTGACTTGCCTATGTTCGACACTATTGGAGAGGTCTCCCGGTGTACACATATTCTTATTATCCGTGTACATAATGGGACTTTATGGTTGGACAAGACCTACCCCATACAAGTGGAATATATTCACAAATTGATCGGTCTATCCATGGAAGGAAAATATGTAACACAAGGGTTCTATGGCTTAGGGAAGCATGGCCACAAAAAGGGTGAGATTAGCCTCTATGACTAATATGGAACTAGGTGAGGAGGTCGTGGAACATAGATTGAACCCATCAACGATGAGCAGGTCCATTTTTCCCACTATGTAATTGTAGTAAAGGTCATGAAGAACTAATTGTGAGGAAAGTGCACACTTGACGCCATAATAGTGGTCGAGTTTAGAAAAAATGGAGCACCAATGAATTGGTGTAAGTACCTTCTCACAGAGATTTTGCAGGCCTCCATCGATGATTTTGACCGACCCACATACTTCATATATGACTAGTTGTTGGTCACATTAACCATGTGGAAGTGGAAATCGCCTCAGGGTCGAAACGTCTCCCATGCTCCTAACATTGTATTGCCAAGAGCTTCAACCCATGGCATAGGCACGCTGCTACCACTCACTCAAAATACCATGATGTTGCCTTTCTACAGTTGCACACTGACCTCATTTCAGCTACACAACGATTGAGGATCCTGCAAGCATTGCTCAACCAACACACCCACAATATTTTTTTCGGCATGAATCATGACTTTACTATTGTAAGGCCTTTAGGTGCAACTCTGTCAATATTTCACACTCCCCCTATTGAATTTTTATCTGGATGAAGAAATTATGGACAAGGAGGTTATTGTATGGCCTAGGGTCACCAAAGAACAAAAGATATCAAGTTTCTCTTATACAATGCCCATGATATCGCAACGACTGAATTTGGTACAGACTAGGAGTGGCTGGGAAGAAAATTTGAATGTCTAAGGGTGGCTAGGAGGATTAAGGTCTAAGGAACTTTTGAAATTGTAAAGATTGTGGATTGGTGGAAATTTCTGCGACAACATAGACAAAGAAACAAATTTGTACATATGAAGGATTGAAGAAAAGAGGCAATATGGTATTATTAACAATTGGAGGATATCGGTGTCTCCCGTGGGTTGGTGCCTGCAAATAAAGAAACTATAAATTGGTGCCTACAGAAAATGTTGAGTTGGTACTCAACTAAGGGGATTGGTGTCTCTTGTAGGTTAGTTTCTACAAATAGAGTAGTTGTAGGTTGGTGCCTACATGGAGATCTAAGTTGGTTCTTAGCCAAGGGGATTGGTGTCTCTTACAGGTTGGTGCCTACAAACATTGTTGTTGAGTTGGTGCTCAGGAGAGGAGATTGGTGTCTCCTATAGGTTGGTTCCTGCAAGCATTGTAACATTAGGTTGGTTCCCACATGATATTATAAAATAAAAAAAATTGTTGTTTTCTCCCATTTGGGTTCCCCCGTTAAATATTTGTGTACTATGGATTGCATGGTTGTATATTTATCATTAGCTGTTGCAGTTGGTAAAATATAATATTGATAAATATTGTAAGAAAAGAAAAATTAGTCTTATACTAATTCACCCCCCTCTCAGTATAAGTAAGTGTTCTAACAACAAGAAACTCATTTACAAAGTTGTTCAAATTTATCATAGTTGGCGGGGGAAAAACTCATGATTGACATGTCTTTATTAACATTTGACATTTTATAGTATTTATCATCTTTATGATATATACATTATTTGTTAATAATAGATGTTTGTTTCAATCTAAATTAAATAAACATGCTTTTTTCCTTGTTATATATTCCACATTTAGCTCTCCCAAACAATTTTGACAATAGCATAAAGTAAGCTATACATAGTGCCCCATTTCTTCCTACTTTTTTAATAGACTAGATCCTCTTATTTGAAGAAATTTAATTATGCATGACCTAGTTTATTGAATTGTACTTAGATAATGGAACTCAAACTTTTAAATTATCTGATTGGTTTTAAACTATGATTTTGAATGGGTTAATTTCAATGATTATATGATGATACAAATGAATTATATGTGCATTGATATGATGCAACTGATGTTGTCGATTCATATCAATATGACACATTAAATGAAAATGTTGGATACATTAACTTGCAAATGATACTAATGATTTTCCTAGTGTGGCAGGAAACCACATGCATATATTGATGTGGGATTGTGTCAACATTATACTAGACTTTGAATTGAGTCAAGGTACCCTAAATTTTTATATGATTAATGTTATGCTTTGATTTTGATTTGGAATTATTTGATGTGTTAATTATAGTGTGTGTAGGCATAGGGAATATGCTTATTGATCAATCCACATATTGGTAGTGGGGTTGTATATAATAGAAAGGGGTACTATCTAGAGAGGAGGAAAACATTCCTATTTTTTCCTTCTAGCACTAATTTTCTATGACCTAGGTTGCAAATCTAGTGATGCTTTTACTTAAAGGTGCACATTGTTGTAAGGGTAGGCCACAGATTTGGTCACTCATGGGGTTTGGCTAAGGGGTGAAAAATAAGGTGATAACCTTATTCCTCATTGACCACTAGTCTCTCAACAAAGGGAGACAAAATTTGAGTTAACAAAGTCTCAATAGTTGCACTATTTTCCCCACCAAGAAAGTTGGATGCTTGAATGGAATGTGAAACATGGCACCCTTGGTATTGGTTATCAATTATCAAGTATATAGTGAAAGAAATTGGTTGAATAATATAAAAGAGGATTGCCTTAGTATTCATATTCTATTTAAATCATAAAATAATCATATAGTTTATGCATTTTACATAAAGGGAAAAGTTGATTAAATGAATAGTAGTGTGAATGAGCATATATATTCTTTAATATTTCATAAAAAGAGGAATGATGTAGTTAATTAAAAGTTACTAATAAAAATAATACATTCTAAGAGTGTGCATGACAATGCCAATGTTTTCCTCCAAATATTTATTTATTAGAAGAAAGCTTGAGCAAATACTTTCCACAAGATTGAGAAAAGAATGAGAGAGCAAGAAAGAATGAGAGAGAAGAGTGGGAGAGATAGGAGAGGAGAGGAGAAATTTGGGTAGAGTAACCTTGCAATGATAATATATGTGTAAATTAGGGAGGAGATGCCTTTATTTATACTTGGGAGCCAAGAGTGACACCTCTTGGATTAGCTCCAAATGTCCATCAACTAAGAGTCATTGAGCATCTCAAGGGGGCACACTTTTAGGGTTTTGAGCATTCTAGGGTTTTGGTAGATGGGTGAGAGGGTGAGGTGGTACCTTTAGACTTGGTCCAACATTGAGTTAGAACCATAGGAGGGATAACTCCATGTGAAACCACTAGAATAGGAAACAAGGAAGAGATCAAGGGAGAACATAAGAGTGAAAATAAGAAATGTGGGAGTTGGGTGAGGATACTTATTATTTTATAATTTTAAATAAGTAATTTCATGTGCACTTGTGCATATGAGTAACACATGGGTGGGTGAATAATAGGTAATTAATAATTTAGTAAATTAAATATTTTCATGAGTTGGACAAGTGATATGAGCCATATAACTAATAAAATGAAGGCTTCAACTAAGAGGAAAACACTTTTTGCACCCGAATGTTTGATGGTTGTTCTAATGTTTGAGAACTTTATATTGACAATTGTTGAGAATTTAGTCGATTGAATTGTGTTGTGAAGTGGGTGTTTTTCTTCCAAATCTTAGTGGTTTCACACTTCTCTTATTGCTATATTGGTACTTTCTATACAACCCCATTGGGGCTCTCATGGGTCCTTGGGGAAGGAGAGTACCCATGTGATGTAGTAGGGTGGTCATCCTCTGGATTATCATAAGATTGAAAACTTGATGCAAATGAGCAATTGGGTTTGCAAGTCAAAGAATCAATAATTCAAGAACTTATTACAATAACTCTTGTAATTTTTATTTTATCAGTGTTTGGTTGTTAATTAGTTAAATTGTAATCATTGTTATGTTGATAAGGGAAACTTTATTTTGGGTAATTATATACTAGCTCAAATATGTAGTGTCCTATTTTCTTTGACTAATGAGAAAGACTAAAATTTGTTATTTGAGGGAATTTGTTTACAAATGACATGGTTATTTGATTGACATTGTGATTATGAAACATGGAATTTTTATTCTTTCATTGAGTTTAAAATGATGGTGATTGAATAGTTTATTTATAAGTTTATATGACATCATAGAAAAATTAAATATGCATTGACATGATGCCATTAATGATATTGTTTTTTTGTGATTTGAATAATTTGAAATGAAAATGTGGATACATTGATTTGTAGTTGTTATCGATAGTTTCCATAGTATGATAGGAAACCATATGGGTGCATTGACATGGGATTGAGTCAACATTTTATTGGACTCCGAATTGATTCAAAGAATAATAAAATTCATGTGATTATGTTATACTGAATTTTGGATTATGAAAATGACTAATAATTTGATTGTAGTGTGTAGGCACATGAAACATGCTTGTCGATTGATTTGCACATGCGTAATGGGGTTGTATGGGAAATGTATTGATTACCAGTAGGAGAGGAGGATGAGAATTCATGTTTCCACCTTCTAACACTCCTTCCATTGCTTGAGTTGAAAAGCTAGGGGCACTTTTACTCCAAGGTTGCACATTGTCATGAGGGTAGGTCGTAGACTCAGTCAATCATGAGGATTAGCTGAGGGGAATGAAATAAGGTGAAAAACTCATTCTCAAGTGACCATTAGTCTCTCAACAAAATGAAACAAAGATAAGTTAACAATGCCTCCACTATTAAACCATTTCTCCACCAAGAAAAATTGGATACTTGAAGGGCATGCGAATGAAGATACTCTTGGAAATACAACGAGGTAATTCTTGAAGGACATGAGCTAAATGGAACCATTGACATCATTAATGAATTGGTAATTTTATAGAAAAATGGAAGGTTAAATTGAAAAGTATCAAAAGATAATTATTCGTAACATGTATTTTATCTTATGAGAAAACAATCATATAATATGCATTATAACTAGAAAAAGAAAGATTAAATTAAAATGATAGTAGCCTAAATAAATGTTGAAATCATAAAGTATATCATAATATAAGAAAATATCTAATTAAATCAAAAGTATTAAGAAGGATAAATTAAATTAAGAGAGTGTTCATGAAATTAAAACAAGTTAATTATTAATTAGTAAAAACTAATTATGAGTGCATCCTTAAGTTAAGGAGGGGAAATAAAAACAAAAATTCAAATTCAAGAGAATAAGAACTATTAAGAGAATAAGAAATGAAGTCACTGGGTTTGAAAGTGTTGATTTCTTTCATATCCTAATGATGCTCAGTCAAAAGGTAGAACATCTGGCCAACATGGTCATTCTTTTGGGCTATGATAGTCTAAGAACAAAATGTGGGGATGCATTATATCCCATCCTTTAGGCATTAACAAGATATTTTTTAGGGGATGAAATTTCATGAATTGGCTATTTTGGTGAAAAATTCACCTATCTTTCACATAAATATGATTAAATT
>JASDQU010684244.1:41664-59115 GCA_032191745.1 Picea mariana | reverse complement strand
AATTCTTATCAACAATGACAAAAAAATAATGAGTCATATTTACATCAAACAATATTGGGTCCATTACCCAAACCTTTGTGCTACGGGTCTTTCTTCAAGGGTTGACATCAATGACAACCAACCTTAATCAACATAATAAGTTTCTCCAGCTTTCCAAAAGTGTTTGGGATGTTTACTGTCTAGGATTTTTTCTACAATGGGATTACTGGTGGGGAAAATGCCAAGTTGAAACTATGTGGACACTTGTTGAACATGCGTTCTTTTTCAATTTTGGAGTAATCAACATCTTGGTCTCGTGGAATCGTAGTATCGAACGCCTCATGCGATTGAGCCATATAAATCCATGCTTAAGCAAAGTGCATGACATATTAGTTGTGCTCTCTCAAGATATCCTTCCCCGCGCCTCAACATCATGTCTCCACCATATATATCATCTTCATTTTTCCCACTAGATCCCGACCCTAGATTGCAAGCATGTTACTATTGCATTCTGTTACACCATAAACCCTTCGGATCTCAGCACAGGGTTGCCAGAGCTTGAGTCGTTGAAATTGAAGGGAAAGCCCAGGGCTTCCATGTTTAATTTGATTCCCCAAGATTGTGGCGGACACGCGAAGCCGTGGATTAACAATATTTCCCAGAAATTTCTCTTCTCAAAGGCTCTCAAGGTTATGGCTCGTGCCCACGACCACATTCTGCAATTTCTTAAGCTAGATAAGTACTAGAATCAAATCACTATTTCCGCGACGAGATGCTACAATCACTATAGCTTTTAGGTCTCAACCTATTACTGTTGGAGGATCTATTGTTGTTGCTTCAACTGGATTTTACCTTGGCACTAGATCTCAGTATAGTCCTGGATATCTACCATGATGATACGGCTACTTTGGACACTAGAAACAATTGTCAAAGAATGTAGTCAGTGGAAACAACTGTCAAAGAATGTAAGCGTTGTGGCGATCAAGGGAGTACGTCGTTGTCTTTGGAATTATTATAGTTTTGAAACTTACCTTTTTGGGTATACCTTACCTTCTCCAAATCTTATAATTCCTATGATTATTATCCCTTCTTTGTATAATTTAATAGTCGATTCATATATTATAAAAATATTAATCAATATGTAAAGGAGAGCGATCCCGTGAGATTTTTCTGGATTCTCTCTGGCATGAATGTCTTACCATGACTGGGTCAACTACTTCTTTAATAGGTTGGTCTAGCTACCTGTGAAAGCTGCTTAGTTGTTTGGGTGATCCAAGTTTGAGTTAATGTGCATTGTATACAAGAAATTCATGTTTTTCTTTTCGGGCCCTTCCCTTCTTTCAAGAAAGAAACTATCATTCTATAAGTTTGAACGTTGTATGCATGTCGATAATAAAACATATTTGATATGGGAAGACAATAGAGGATCTATGTATAGCTATTCTCTTTGCTATCTTTATATCTCACCATGCCCCGAATGAAGAAATATAAGTTTCCAAGTTGCCTCACCTTTCAATCAAGTCTTTAACTCAAAACTCGACCACTCGAAATTTAACTCCATGCATCCTAAAAACCACCCCAAGTAAATTCCAACCCCTAGTTACCAGGCGCTATAGTTATATAATAAGCATCAACAACACTCTGTTGCACTTAGACTATACATATAGTTTTAGGTTGCATCAACAAGTTGTAGTGTTGCGGTTATCACAACAAGGTGGCATCAAAACAAGTTGCAGTAGTTCGGCATCAAGTTGTGTTGATAGGGTTGTGAAGTGGTGGTCAAAGGAAATGGACGAGCTATAGAAGAGGCAGCTGGATATACTATTGCTAGACCTGGAACTGTTGGTGCAAAGTGTATTGCTTAATCTACGGGCACCACTGATTCTTCTAGGTGTCTTGAGCACGTTGAAGGGACTCCATCCCTTATATCACAACGTGCTCTTGGGCTTATTTCTCTTCAGGGAGTCCCTAATCTCAGAATTCCCCTGGGACGGACCTATTATCACAAGCGGTAGCAATAACTTCAAATCAAATTGAGGTGTCAGTAGCAATAACTTCAACTCACTTGAGGTGTCATTATTTAGGAATCAATGAACTCGTAAACTCAAAGAAATTTGTCTCATGGTATAATGTCGGGTAGTGTTCATCAATGAAATCTAGCGTCCGAACTACATTGATGTTTTATGTGGATCGTTCAACTAATGGACACTCTCTTCCTCCCTCTTCCGTACAAAATACAAAATACAAAAAAACAAGGGCATGGACTTGTTACCTCGCAATCCATCTTGTTTGTAAATGAAATAATTAAAGTTTTTTTAGAATGAAATGATGAAGAAAAATTCAATCGAAAATTAAGTATCTTTCATAAGCATTTCAAAAATAAAAATAATTTAGAAATCGCTATATGATGGTAGTTTGAAGTGTAATCAAATATGTTGAAAAAATAACAATACAACTATAAGCATCGATACTTTTGTTATGGGGAATAAAAAACCATTACTTTTATTATGGGGAATAAAAAACCATTTTTAAAAAATTGACACACTATAACATATAATAATAATTTTAGTATTAATTCATATAAAATCAATAATAAAATCCATTATATTAATTTGATAATATGAGGAAGAAATGAGCAATTAATAATATAACCTAAGTTTTATATCGTTGTAATGTTTTGTTTCTTTCAAACTAATCTCCATATAAGGATCAATAGATGAGTGGGCTTCTACAAGGAAGAGTTCCCAAACATGACTATCTACAACATAGTTGATTCAAGTTATTTAATATATATTTTCAAATAATGTAAGAAAAGAATTGCATCACCATTTATAATTGTTAATTTGAAATGATATATTTAATGTAGTAGGTATATTTGTAGATTTTAATTTTGTACAATTATTTATTGCAAATAAATTTTCCATAAAAGAACAGAAAATATATAATGACAAATACACACATTACACAGAGAATGTTTCCTTGGAAATTCAAACCTGAAAAATCAACATCTTCTATATTCATCTCATTATACATTGTTTACAATACAATATACATATAGGATCCTATAGCATCCAAAACCCTATTCCAATAACTTGGATTAGTCAACAACCCCAATTCCTTAACCATAAATAGAAAATCATTGCAAAAAACTATGTACCGAAAAACCGCCAAAAAACGAACGTAAAAAACCACCATTTTTTTTCGGAGGCACTACCCCCGAACTTCGTGCAAGCCCCAAGAAAGGGGACACTCTGCCCCCCCTCTTACCCCTACACACCTAGCAAATAATATAACACATACCCAACATCAATTTTGTAAGAACTACACCAAACATCCTAAATGTTAAAAACTTACCAAATAGATGATTAAAAAAACTATTTATAACAATTTTTTTGTGATTAATCACTTGAAATTAATATACATAATATATCATTATATGTGTTATATTATTGAATATTAATGGAAATTAATATAAATAATATACCATAATATGTGTTATATTCTTAATCTTTGATAGTAAATTAAGGAAACTTAATGGTTTTATAAATATTCTCTTTACCAAGAAAGTAATAATGTCATTACTTGAATGTATATATAATGTCATTACTTGAATGTATATACAAATTCATAATGTAAATAAAAATTCATAGAACTTTTTTCACGTATTATGTGCATAAAGAACTTTTGGTGTGTATTAAACCTCTTTCACTTTACATTACATCCAAACAATGCAATTTGACCCAAGTACTTATCATGATGGACTTTTCTATTATGGGCATACACTTCTTATCATGTTTTCCCTAACATGTGAACCCACCATTGCTTGATACACCATGCCACCTCAAAAAAATAACTCATTCGTCCATATAAGTGGGATATTACATCTTAAAGGATTGACACCTTTAACCAATTAGGTGGTAAAATTGACTAGGTCATCCTAAGATTTGCACTAATAATGACTTCAAACCAATTTAGTGTTTATTATAATTGAATTGCTTTTAGGAGTTAAGGGAATAGTTATCCTAATTTATTGTGTTTGAGGTTAGAAATTAGAGGTTTCCTCATTTAATCATTTGATTATGTGTATATATGTATCATTTCAATGGTTTCATAGTGTTTGGTATTTATTAGTCCCTGTCGTAGGCATAAAGGGATTATAGTGATCGATAATTCGTTGACTTCGTATTAGTTTCTCCTTTGACCACAAATATTTCCATAATATTTATTGTTGGAACTAGGGAACTAAAAACATAGATTTTTATATAATAAAAAGTACCATATATGTCATGATCTGATTGGATAACAGATTGGAGGTCTTATTATCGGCTTCGCTATTCCCAATGTTATATATGTTGGCATATCCAAAGTATTTGATCGTATACAGTCTTTTTGAATCATATATTTTCTTATGCATTGCTCCAAGGTGGATTAATGCTAGCATTAGTTCAAATGTTTGTCTTAGCATTTTCTGGTAGCATTGTCTTAGACCATATACGGTTTTTTTTTTATTTGTAATAATCATATTGAAATGTTTAGATATCCAAGCTTTATAGTGATCGATAATTCCAAAGTTTATAACCTTGTATTGTGATTTATTTTTTTATTTGTGTTACTATTATTAGTCCCTGCCGCATGTTTTTGTATTGAAATGTATTAACACTTTTTTTGAGGTGCTTGAATAGGCCTAACAGCTTAAATGTTTACATGATGTGAGGTCCTCCAATAGGCCTGACAGCTTAAATGTTTGCATACTGCGAGGCCCTTAGACAACCTGACGACCTTAAATGTTTATCTAAATATGCTTCTCAGAATACATTTTTCCTCGAAATTTTCCATACAATGTTGCAGTGATTTTGGACAATATTGTTGTCCACCGCCAGTTGAATAGGCATTGTATGTTTCATCCTTCTTCTAGCCTTGCAATGCAATTTCGTCATCGTTGAAGCTACATACATTGTTCACTGGTTTGGTGAGTGCTTCTTCTTTGTTGGTTTGTCGATTGTTGCTTGTTGTTGTTGTTTGGTTCACAATTGGACCTTCGCTTCTACCTTTCATCATTTCGAAGTAAGTTTCCATGCCATAGTTTCATTTTCTATTCCTTCTTTGTTGTTTAGTGTTTGCATTTTGCAAGTAATAATGTTTGCTTATATA
The DNA here is from genome assembly GCA_032191745.1 of Picea mariana. Taxonomy (NCBI): domain Eukaryota; kingdom Viridiplantae; phylum Streptophyta; class Pinopsida; order Pinales; family Pinaceae; genus Picea; species Picea mariana. The sequence continues at coordinate 53,985 of JASDQU010684244.1, read as the reverse complement.
TGTTGGCATGCTTGTCATATGTTTCTGGTTCCTTTTGTGCTTCGGCTGTAGTTTCGTAATCATTGGAAATACATATGTTGTTTACTCGTTTAGTGGTTGTTTCTTGTTTGCTAGTTCGTTAGTTCGTCGGTTGCTGGTTGTGTTTTTTTGGCTCAATTTTACAATTTGGGGCCCTGGGGGCTGCAATTGGGCTTGTTCGTGTTGTTTTCTTTTGTTTGCTTCGACTTTGCAGGGTTGGGGTCCTGCGCCGATAGTTGGAGCTGTCTTTTTTTTTTGTATTATTATTATTTTTTGGGCGCTTTACAGTGTTCAACCCCTGCACCCATGAGTGGACACGCATTTGTGTTATTTTCCCTATCTAGCGAGATTGATATATGTTATGCTGTGATATTTTGCTGGTGCTTCAGGGTTGACATGATAGAAAATAGTTGCATGAAAAATAGTTCGAGAAGTACATGTGGAATTGCAATATCCATTGTTTTTCTGTTAAAATAAAATATATGCAAGATGCACTTATAAACCATGTATGGTGAAATGTGCCCATATGAAGATACATGTTATTTATCCTCTACACAGACTGGTGTACCCACGATACAATTTGTCTTGTACTTGAAATATGATGTGTACAACAAAGATACTACAAAATTATATTTCCATATCTGGAAGCATATCTGCGTAGTTTGCCACAGAAAACTAGAATCATGTATCATGGGCACAACACTCTGTGTAGAGGATAAAGAACATGTATTTCCATGGGTGGAAGCATATATGAATAATTTTCCAAAAAAAACAAAAATCATTTAGCTACGGCCATGCAATTTCGTAATATTTTGTGGCTTGTAATATATTTTGGGCAGGGAAAAAAATTACATATTTACAACTATGGATGGAGAAGTGAAAAGGTTCATGTTTATGCCTATATTTCATTCTATTCGTTGAGTCTCTTTTATTGTATGTACATATTACTTGTTCTCCGGTGCATAATAGCTTCCATTCATGTTCATTGCATTTTGTGCGTTCCCACATTCAAACAAACAGAATAGCTGGAGAAAACGATGGAGTCTTGACTACATCGGTTGAAGAGGAGATAGAAAGGTACATGCTTGTACTGTTATTTCATATTTCGTTGTTTTGTATTTCATTTATTGTCTAGATATGTGTTCACCTAGTTTATTGTATGTAGATGTTGCGTACCTTCCTACATAATAACTTATCTTTATTACATGTCTTCTTGCATACTAACATTCTTCATGTCCATTGTATTTTTCTTGCATTGCTACATTTAAACAAATAGAATGGCTGGAGAGGACGATGGAATCTTTGGTGGAAATGTAGAAGCGGCGTTACAAAGGTGGATACATGTACTCTTATTTCATATTCCAGTGTTCAGTATTTCATTTATTGTCTGTATATTTGTTGTGCTTGTTATGCTGCTTTGCACCCTTTTTTTTTGTTCTTTTAGTCCTTCAAATATAATTTTTTGGGTTTACCTGTATGTATATACTACGTATCTTTTTTGTGTATTCTCATGTGAATCGTTTTCTGTTTGTTGTTACATTGGAATAAATAGAATTGTTTTTCTTTATTTTACATGTTTGTCTTCATACTAACTTGTCTTCCTGTCCATTGTATATTTGGCGTTGTTACCTTAGAAGAAATAGGTTGGTTGGACATGAAGTTGAATTGTTTTGTGCAATAGAAGAGGGTTGTGGTACAATCTTTGAAAAGGCATTACAATTGTTATGGTAAATTAAATATGCAAACCGGGTGGGGGCATATAATATTAGACTAGAAAATGATGACTTGGCAGCAATGGGCCTTTCTACCCTCCCCATTTCTAGTTTTCCATTTTCTATTATCCCTTTTGTTTTCTAAGTTCTCTACTTAGTGGTCTTTCTGAAAATGCCTTGGTGCATCAGTTGGCAAACTAACGGTTTCACATTTATGGTCACGCTTCTACCTTATTCCATACTTACCCACTTTGTCGATTGCGAGTGCTAGACTAGCGGGTTCAAAATTGCTCCCCTGGCTTCCAGGGGTCCACGATATACAGATTGGCCATCATGCCTCGCCATCACGCCATATTTACTGTTACACATTTTTCAGTCAAAAAATTAGAGGCATACAATTTGACGCTTGGGTCCTCATGTTTCCTGAGTATATTTCTTGACACCCTATTCCGTATTCCATCTCCTTCCACCCTGCATGTGACATTAAGAACTATTATGGACAGTATACAATGAATATGCTTGTTTAGTCCTTTTGATGTTCATATACACATGCTTGCATTAGAAAATTTTGGACCAGTGACATGGCCATGAGCAGTCAGTCATCCCAGACATCAACAGACCGACAAGGAAAAAGGTAAAGATGCATACATTATGTTCCTAGTATGTTTACCAAACAAATATCCTCAGCTATTTATTCATCTATGGCATGGTGAATATGATTATGTCATCTGCAATAGATGGTTTGCAGTTCACAAGAAGTATCGACAAGTATAAGAGAGATGTTGAACATAGCGCAGGTTCTGCAGACTAAGAGGTGTGGTTGCAAAACTCTGGCTCCATAGTTCAACAAAGCTATGCATCTATTTGTATATTTATGCTAGTGAAAAAAAGAATACAAAAAAAAAATGCACAGTACCATTCACTTTAGTTTTCCTGTTCAAAAATTGTCACCAGGTCTAGAGTTGTAACACCCAATGTACTATCAATAAAGGGCTTGAACAGCTGTCGAACTGGAAAAGTGTTCATCGGGGACATAATGGTCATCTATAGCACCTACTTGGACAAGGAAAACAAAACTAGATCCATTATGTGTGCTAACATGACATACAAGGAGGCCATGATGACAATCACACTGACTATTCCTACACAACTTGTCCAGAAACATGCAGAAAAGATATTGCCAGTTAATGGGATATCCATTACAAATTTTAATATATTTCCCAAAACATTATATGATCGTGGTGATTGTGATCAGATTATGTCACTCAATGAAACAAGTATTGTGTAAAAAATTCTCGTTGTTTTTTCAGAATATCGTTTCGTCTCAGATGCGACTATTAGCCAACTTGCACAAAGCAGTGATATTTACCCAATCGGAACCATTGGCGCAGCTGTCACACTGGCGAGAAAACTTGGCTCACAACACATTCTCCATATAAAGGATGGAGAGTCTGGCAGTGATAAGGAAATGGTACCATTTTCCATATCCAGTTTTGTCCTTTACTTTCTCATGTGCATGTATATCGGGTAAGTTACACAAATATTGCATTGTTCCATGTTGCAGCTGCAATTGTTCAATACCTATTCAAATTTATTTTCATCAATGGAACAACAATTGCATAAAGGGAAGTTTCCACTTATGGTCTTCAAAAATATAACAAAGAAAAAAGATGTTAGAGAAAGGATCTTTCGCACAACCCAAGCAACATTTGTAACAGAGTTGCGAGTAGACATAGTACAGGATCTGAAGAAACTAGCTAGCTCTACAATTGCTGTGCATATACATCCACAAAACCATCCTCACTTTTCTTATACAAATAGCCTTCACCAAATTTCTGCGACTTGTTTTATTTTATTTTTTATTTTTAAGGGGGGGTGTGCATTTGTGTATTATATTGTTCAATGTACTAATTCCTATGCTCACGTTTCCAGGTTGAAGGTGTTTTGGTTGCAGTGAATGAGTACTCGACCCCCTTTGAGCCTGTATGTGTGAAATGCTACTCTCCTTCTTCTGCTTCCACTTTGATAAGTGATGATACGATTGATTGTCTGTGATGCGGTGAAAAATGTTCATATATATATATGGACATTGTCTCAATGTTGCCATCTGAACCATGGGAAACACAATCATGCATTGCACAATTAGGCAACCTATCTTACAATATGTGCTTCCTAGGTTGGAAATATTGTCGTATGAAGCATACGTACAGAAAAAGGCAAGCAGTGTCTACATGCTGCACGACTTTCAGATACACAACAAATTTACCTTAAATGAGGATAATGCAATATTGCATATCGGTTGAAGAAGAAATAATAAAAAAAAGACAATAAAAAAAAACATATCAAGCTTTGGTAGGAAACGAAATTATCTCATGTGTCTCTGTAATATTTCTTCAACACCCAGATGAATGTTCGTCAAACTCGAGTACTTGAGATTGCATGTGAATAAGATTGTTCGATCCAAAAATGGGAAGCATGGCAACAAACCCCATATATCCCATGGCCCCAGTTATTTTCTCATGGGAACATACACCATATGTAAGAGAAAACCAATGTCGTGATGTCTTTTCTTTGTATATAAAATTGTTTGATGCAAATGTCGATGCGTGCTGCTCTATGGAACCTTGTGGGATCTTGCTTGTGGCATGTTTGGAGTTTAATTGGTTCTTGGTTGTATGCTTTGTCTGTCAATTTGTATATCACGGAACTCCGATTTTCTTTTGGAGGACACAGAACAATAGACTTGCAATTTTTTAGCCAGCTAGTCTGCCTGTCAATTCGTATGGTGCTGTGACACAAATGTAGTATGTGTCTTGTTTTATCACTTTTCCTTGATCGATGAACTTGGTAAAATTAATCTCCTGGAATAATTTGAAATAAATGAATATACACTGTGCGAATTCCAATTGTGCTATCATATCAATAAGAGGCCCTTAAAATTCAAATTGGTCATTGTTATGCTTGCAGTGATAGAATTTAAAAAAAAATTGTTTTGTTTCCTTCATTTTTTTTTAAATAAGAGATTTAACATGCTTTGATAATTTTATGTAATTAAATTATACAATATCAATATTTAATATTAACAATTTAGTATTTGAAAATAATGTTTTTAGATAATGTTAGACAGTTGATAGGGATGCCCATCCGTAAACAATCGCAATCTTGAGCCCGCCAGTCCTGGAGTCCGTCTGTCAATTTGTATATCGCGGAACTCTGAGTGTTGTTTGAAGGACATGAAACAATAGAAGTGCAATGTTGAGCCAGCCAGCCCGCAAGTCCACCTGTCAATTTGTATATCACGGAACTCTGGGTGCTATTTGTAGGACACAGAACAATAGAGGCCCAATTTTGAGCCCGCCAGCCCGAGAACCTGTGATCCAAAAAGTGGCTAAGTATGGAATGAGGGATCCACACATGCTCTATAAAATCTCATGTCCATACTTTATAAAAGTACATATTTAGTATGTATTACTCATTTCTTGGAAAATGTCTAGGTGCGGAAGTTGACGGATACATGTGTTTAGATTTCCACTTACTTTTATATCACCAGCCTGACCGACTGATTTTTCATATTGTACAAACTTTTTGGATCGCGAGTTTCCGAATACATGGGTTTTTCTTTTAAATAAGATATTTAAAATCCTTTAATAATTTTATGTAATTAAATTGTACAATATCAATATTTAATATTAATAATTTAGTATTGAAAATAATGTTTTTAGATAAAGTTAGATAGTTGATAGGGATCACCATCCGTAAAAAATTGCAATCTTGAGCCTGCTAGCCCTAGAGTCCGTCTGTCAATTTGTATATCGCGAAACTCTGAGTGTTGTTTGGAGGAAATAGAACAATAGAAGTGCAATGTTGAGCCAACCAACCCACAAGGCTGCCTGTCAATTTGTATATCACGAAAATCTGGGTGTTATTTGTAGGACACGGAGCAATAGAGGCCCAATTTTGAGCCCGCCAGCCTGAGAACCCACGATCCAAAAAGTGGCTAAGTATGGAACGCGGGATCCATATATGCTCTATAAACTCTCATGTCCATACTTTATAAAAGTACATATTTAGTATGTATTACTCGATTTTCAGAAAATTTCTAGGTGCGGAAGTTGGCAAATTCACGTCTTCAGATTTTACTTACTTTTATATCACCAGCCCGATCGGCCGCTTGCCCGCTTCATATTGTAATAAATGAATATAAACTATGCGAAGTCCAATTGTGCTATCATATCAACACAAGGCCCTTAAAATTCAAATTGGTCGTTGTTATGCTTATGGTGATAGAATTTAAAAAATCTTTGTTTTGTTTCCTTCATTTTTTTTAAATAAGAGATTTAAAATCCTTTAATAATTTTATGTAATTAAATTGTACAATATCAATATTTAATATTAATAATTTAGTATTAGAAAATAGTGTTTTTAGATAATGTTAGATAGTTGATAGGGATGACTATCCATAAACAATCGCAATCTTTAGCCCGCCAGTCCTGGAGTTCGTCTGTCAATTTGTCTATCGTGGAACTTCGAGTGTTGTTTGGAGGACACGAAACAATAGAAGTGCAATGTTGAGCCAGCCAACTTGCAAGTCCGTCTGTCAATTTGTATATCGTGGAACTCTAGGTTCTATTTGTAGGACACAAAACAATAGAGGCCCAATTTTGAGCCCGGTAGCCCGAGAAACTATGATCCAAAAAGTGGCTCAGTATGGAATGAGGGATCCATACATGCTCTATAAAATATCATGTCCATACTTTATAAAATTATATATTTAGTATGTATTACTCATTTCTCGGAAAATTTCTAGGTGCGAAAGTTGGCAGATACACGTGTTCAAATTTTCACTTGCTTTTATATCACCAACCCGACCGACCGACCGCTTCCCTGTTTCATATTGTACAAATGTTTTGGATCACAAGTTTCCGAATACGCAGGTTTTTATTTTAAATAAGATATTTAACATCCTTTAATAATTTTATGTAATTAAATTGTACAATATCAATATTTAATATTAATACTTTAGTATTGAAAACAATGTTTTTAGATAATCTTAGATAGTTGATAGGGATCACCATTCGTAAACAATGGAAATGTTGATCCCACCAGCCCTGGAGTCCGTCTGTCAATTTGTATATCGTGGAACTCCGAGTGTTGTTTGGAGGACACAGAACAATAGAAGTGCAATGTTGAGCCATCCAGCCCGCAAGTCCGCCCGTCAATTTGTATATCGCGGAACTATGGGTGTTATTTGTAGGACACAAAACAATAGAGGCCCAATTTTGAGCCCGCCAACCCGAGAACCCGCGACCCAAAAAGTGGCTAAGTATGGAATGAGGGATCCGTACATGCTCTATAAAATATCATGTCCATACTTTATAAAAGTATATATTTAGTATGTATTACTCGTTTCTCGAAAAATTTCTAGGTGTGGAAGTTGGCGGATACACGTGTTCAAATTTTCACTTACTTTTATATCACCAGCCCGACTGACCGCTTCTCTGTTTCATATTGTACAAACGTTTTGGATCGTAAGTTTCTGAATACGCAGGTTTTTATTTTAAATAAGATATTTAACATCCTTTAATAATTTTATGTAATTAAATTGTACAATATCAATATTTAATATTAATACTTTAGTATTGAAAACAATGTTTTTAGATAATCTTAGATAGTTGATAGGGATCACCATCATAAACAATGGCAATCTTGAACCCACCAGCCCTCGAGTCCGTCTGTCAATTTGTATATCATGGAACTCCGAGTGTTGTTTGGAGGACACAGAACAATAGAAGTGTAATGTTGAGCCAGCCAGCCTGCAAGTCCGCCTGTCAATTTGTATATCGCGGAACTCTGGGTGTTATCTGTAGGACACAAAACAATAGAGGTCCAATTTTGAGCCTGCCAACTCGAGAACCTATGATCCAAAAAGTGGCTAAGTATGGAATGCGGGATCCATACATGCTCTATAAAATCTCATGTCCATACTTTATAAAACTACATATTTAGTATGTATTATTCGTTTTTCGGAAAATTTCTACGTGCAAAAGTTGGCAGATTCACGTCTTCATGTTTCACTTAATTTTATATCACCATCCCGACCGACCGCTTCCCCGTTTCATATTGTACAAACCTTTTTGTCTAATTAAATTGTACAATATCAATATTTAATATTAATAATTTAGTATTGAAAATTATGTTTTTAGATAATGTTAGATAGTTGATAGGGATCACCATTTGTAAACAATCGCAATCTTGAGCCCGCCAACCCTGGAGTCTATCTGTCAATTTGTATATCGTGGAACTCCGAGTGTTTTTTGGAGGACACTGAACAATAGAACTGCAATGTTGAGCCAACCAACCTACTAGTCCGCTTGTCAATTTGTATATCATGAAATTTTGGGTGCTATTTGTAGGGCACGGAACAATAGAGGCCCAATTTTGAGCCCGAGAACCCACGATCCAAAAAGTGGTTAAGTATGGAATGCGGGATTCGTACATTCTCTATAAAATATCATGTCCATACTTTATAGGAGTACATATTTAGTATGTATTACTCAGTTTTCGAAAAATTTCTAGGTGCGGAAGTTGGTCGATTCACATCTTCATATTTCACTTACTTTTATATCACCAGCTCGATCAACCGCTTCCCCATTTCATATTTCAAAAACTTTTTGGCTCGCAATTTTCCGAATAGGCGAGTTACTGGATAGGCGGGTTTAATATTGTAATTCCATTGTTCTGTCACCTGCAAACAATAGCCTGACTTCTGCGATCTTCAAATTAGAAAACAAATTGAAATAAAAGAATATATACTATGTGAATTCTAATGGAACAATCATATGAACAAGAGGACATTAAAATTCAAATCCGTCGGTGTTATACTTGTGGTGAAGCTAACAGTACAAAAACTTTACTTAAACATCCAAAATTTGATTTTCTTGTAACTTTTTGACGCTTCTCTTATACAAACAGATCCTGGAAACTATAAACATTGCTCACTATATCTATTCCTTGATTGAAGAACCTGTTAACATGTTTAATGCACTCCATATTTACTGTTAATATCATCAATGGTGCTTTCTTACAACAATTCCCACTTTCGAAAATTGCCATCCGCTTTCTCTTTTTCCCTTTGCTTTCCCTTTTTTTACTTACTTGTTTTTCGGAAAATGTCTAGGTGCGAGGTTTGGCAGATTCACATCTTCAGATTTCCATTGTTACTTATATATCACCAGCTCGACCGACCGCTTCCATGTTTCATATTTAACAAACTTTTTGAATCGTGGGTTCCCGCATAGGCGAGTTCAACATTGTGTTTCCATTATTTCGCCACCTGCAAATAGCACCCGGACTTCCGCGATTTAAAAATTAGCAAACAAATTCCCCTTCATCTCGTATGATTTCTCTTTATGTTTGCTTGGTCCTTTTTCCGAATGTCTCATGCTTTTATATACAACACACGAAGTTCTACAATATACAAATTGCCCTCTCGACATTGCGCTTCCATTGTTCCCCTATGCACAAACAACACCCGAAATTCCACGATATACAAATTCACGGTCGATATCTGTCACTGAGATGCAATATGATCATCAACCCCTTACGTCTTCTTGATATATCTTCTGGCCCTTTTTTTGTAACCCACCCGACCGCTTTCCATATTTGGGCATTTCTTGGAATTTGTTTTGGGTTGGTGGGTGGGAAAAATATACAATGCTTGGTCACTCTTCACCATCACCGCTACCTTCGTATTTATTTCCAAATATGCAATTATTAATCTTTAATTCTAGTAGTTCATCCTACAGGAACCGTTAAGATTGTCATTAATGTCTGAAAGGCCGGAGAAGATTTTTCATTACTATGAATTAAACTAATATTTGTGGAGAAGAGTGTTATCCTTTCCAAGTATTCATTTCAAACATGATGCAATCTCTTTTGTGCATCAGTCGGTTGGCGCCTTTAAGAAATATCTAATTCTTAATCTCTCTTCACCGTCACCGCCACCGCCACCTTCGCACTTTTTTCTAAATATGCAATTAGTGATCTTTAATGGTAACAACTCATTACACATGAACCCTAGAGATTTTCATTGATCAACAAAAGGCTCGAGGAGATCTTCCATTGATACACATTAAACCAGAATTTTTGGAGGGTTATATTATCCCTCCCCAATTTTCCTTTCAAACATCGTCTGGATCAAACGGAAATTCTCGTTAACTTGTGGTAGCAATTTTTTCCAGATACAGTAAATACATTCGGGCATGATGGCCAGAGGTTCTAGTATTCTCGGGAATATTCTTACTACTCATCTCCCTTTGCCCAGGAGAAAAAAGGGATATGGTTCCTTGGTACAACGAGAGATATATTTCAATCCAAAGAATTCCAAGGCAGCCCTGCCTACTCAGAGAAACTTCCCAGTTGCATTGATGGTCGGAGAAGAGGTTGATGCCATGAATTCTGAGCCAGAAGAAGATGATTTGATGGACAATGATACGACAATGGATGATGGCAATGTAGAGACTGTTCCCACTCTTGCGCCCAAATTGAAATCAACCATAATGGGAGGAAATTCCTAGCTCAGTGATGGTGGTCCTGACAAGACCAAAAGAAGGAGTTTTAGAAAAGAAACCGACGTTGAACACAATATTCGTTTTGCAGCTCAAAAGTGGGAATTCCAGAGGTCCAAATTAGTATGTTCTAGGAGGAAGACTTTCACTATAAGGAAATGATATGTTGATGCTCCCAGATATATATTTCAAGACAAAAAATCTTGTTCTCTGGATATACAATTAACATCTTCGGGAATGAGGATCAGAACTCCCACTAGTGCAAGGCATATTTCTACTAGTCATCTCCTTCCACCCAGAATAGACTAATTTGGGCCTCTGAAATTTCACGTGCAACCTGTGTCCTTGAAGTTTTTCGACTGTGGAGAGGCAGTTTCTTGGTGTATCCTAACTTTTAGTTAAGGGCTATTCCATTTTCCCTGCAATGTTTTTCATCTTCTTCCTCACGGGAATCTTCTGAGAACTATCAATTTTACAACAGGATGATCCATTGAGGAGAAAACTGCAAGGATTTCCTTAAAAGGCATGGTATCAATTTTGTATGCATGTTGAAGAGAATCTTGATGGCTCCTTCATACTCTGGATCCCATGCCTATGTTTGTGGCAGATACGTTCAATGTTTTGGCCCAAAGAACTAGGTCCAAATTCTAAGGATAGATGTACAGTACTCAGTGTTTTTTTTTTTTTAATGGATTTTCTATTAAAAAAAAATTCCTTGGAGTCTTCGTTGTTGCTTCTTTTCTGGATTTAACGCCTCTTCTCATTGGCATGGTTCAGTAGTCTCGTAGTTCTTCGATATTGTATTTGATTAGGTAATTTGTTCTAAGATGGAGAATCTAACAATTATATGACAATGTACTGTGTCGATCCACCAAGCTTTTATGCAAACGAAAAATGGACTACACATAGTTTTAAACAATGTTCAATTCTATTCGCAATGCAGATAGAACATAGAAATACCAAATTAGAATGTTGCAGCAAAATCGTCATTCTTGTTTCTAGACATGCAATTATTAAGCTTTAATGCTAACAAACCATAATGCAAGAAGTTTAATACTTAATTTAATATGTTACAGTCATGGAAGAATGTATCAAGAACACACTTACACCCACAAGTTGCAATAAAATCTAATCTTCAAAAAATCTTTTGCTAACAATTAGTAGAAAATGATGGTTTTGCAACAATGGGGCTTGTTTGAAACCAATTCGCGCTTACTAAAATTGCCCTCCTCCTTTCTATTTTCCCACTCTTTTATCCCATGTAGTTTCTCTTTCTGGTTACTTAATCATTTTTTTCCGAAAATGCCTTACTGCGCGGGTTGGCAGATTCACACGTTTCGACTGAGCACTTCCCCTTTGTCTAAATTGGGCCTCTATTGTTCTATGTCCTACAAGTAGCACCCAGAGTTCTGCGATATAAAAATTGACAGTTGGACTTGCGTGCTGGATGGCTCAACATTGCACTTCTATTGTTTCGTGACCTCCAAACAACATTCAAAGTTATGCGATATACAAATTGACACACAGAATCTAGGGTTGGTGAGCTCAAGATTGTGATTGTTTATGAATGGAAAAGTGCTAAAATGAGCCACATACTACATTTGTGTCATAGAGGTTATATTAAATATAGAAAAATATGTCCTCTATAGTTCTGTGTCCTACAAACAACACCCAGAGTTACGCACTATACAAATTGACAGGCGGACTTGCGGGTTGGCTGGCTAAAAAATTGAAATTCTATTACTTTGTTTCTTGTGAACAACACTCGGAGTTCTGCGATATAAAAATTGACAGACAAAGCATACGACCAAGAACCAAGTAAACTCATGGATCATATTCCTAGTCGTTGTTTTATGTGTCTGCCACCTTCGCACTTCTTTCCAAGTATACCTCTTAGTAGGAAATGGGATATCTATTACAGATGTGAATATATTATCCCTTATTTTCATCTTCTATACTTAGCCAAATATTCGTTTCTCTTTTCCCTGAACTTTATCTTTCTCATCACCTATTCGTTTTTTCGA
>JASDQU010684244.1:21019-32997 GCA_032191745.1 Picea mariana | reverse complement strand
TTAGCTGTGGAAAGTGACATCTTTCAACAGCTAACCCGTGAAGAAATTAAACGAGTGCGCTGTTGAAAGCTAGAAAAGTAATTTTTGAAAGCCAAGACTCACAGAAATGAATTTTTTGACTCATTCTATCACTCAAAATGATGGTGCTATTTTGGGAGATAACATCTGGCTCCAATTGGGATGGAGACCTCCCTGTGAGGTGACCAAGAACCTAGCTAGACTTAGTAGCCTTTAGCATTGGGCATGGAGTCATCAAGCCTTTAGCATTGATACCTCTGCAAACCTGTAACTTTCATGCAGCCTGCTCTGCTTATTCAACAACAACTGAAAATGATCTTATTGCTCGTATGGCGAGCTTATTTCTCTACCTACTCCTACACTACCCGGTAGAGGAAGATTTATCAAGTAAGATCAAATTTCCAATGCAACCAAGTGAGAAACTGATTTACTGCTATCATGCTGAACCTTAACCCAAACAATAATAAAGACCATATCATGCAGAAGAAATATTTGAGCGGATGATAAAAACAATCTCCTTTTGATAAAAATATCCTTGGGTTTATGCTGCTCATGGAATCCAAATAGTTAACAAAAGGGTGATCAAATTCATAAGGTAATACCTTTTGGGACTGTTGTTCCAACTGAAAATTGAGATAATGTTGAAGGCTGCCTTTACTAATCTCACTGTTGAATGCAGGTTGCTCGAAATCTATTGGAGAAACATATAAGACGGACTGTTGATCTAGACCTTTCAAATCCTCGCCTTCTTCTTCATATCTGCTGCGAATTTCCTTTTTCTGCAAGTTTGGAATATGTGGACTGCCCATAACATATGCTGCAGATTCAAATCTGGGAAGCGGGAAATTAGATAGTCCTTGCAAATCTAGACATTGTAGGCTATCTTTCTTAACCACTGCACATCTGAAACTGTCACTTGTAAATCTATCAGTCTGTTCAACATCTTCAAGGTTTTCAGAGATAAAAACCTGATCTTCATGACAACTAACAATAGTAGATGCGTTTGATATGATGTCAAAAGCATCACTAAGATTGTCATAGTGTGAATCATTTATCTCCTGATCATGATGAAGAGTATTTTCTTCAGCAACATACTCATCCTGAAGTTCTAATTTCGAGAGATTAAATTCATGACAACAATCAGGAAAAAGAAGATCAGCTGAGAAATGATCTTTACAAAACACATGAAAAGCAGAATGAAACTCTGCTAAAGAGTTGATACTTGCATCCAGAAGAGACCGACACCATTCAAGACCAATTCCCTCTAAAGAAAACTTAAACAACTTAATTTTGACATCTTCATATACAATTTCAAGCTGGTCAATGAACTCATGGAAATCCAGCAAATGTTCAGCTGGCACTTCCCACTCCTCACCATGAAATCTTGGAAGACTGTTCTCCCATTCATATATAGTAGGTACTTGATTAGGGAAACCAGCAATGCTTGAAAAATCACAGAATGCATATCTCTTTGCTAAGATCTGATTCATTTATATACCAGTGGAGTCGCCAACAGATACGTCCTTCATGGAGTCGCCACTGAATTCATCCTTCATGGAGTCACTAGATAGATGATTACAACCAAATGATGTCCAAGCTTTGTCTATCATCAAAGCTAGATCTTGTCGTCTCCCAAGGAAGCTGAGCTTCAATCTTCTCTCCCCGGCAACAACGCCAATTTGCTATCACTCCAAGAAACCCTTTGTGGTTGCAGACCAAAGGTGCTTGGTAACTTAAGAAATGAATGTTTTTTGTATTTTGTAAATATGGATCAATGGGATAACTCAATTCAGCTTATGACTTTCAGACATCAAAATGCTAAACAAATAGACAATGCTCTCCAAGATTGGTTAATCAGTAAAATAGATTTCAGTGGATGAAGAAAATATTGTTTATAAACCAGTGCAAAGTAGGGTCTAATAAACAACTAAAGGAACTGATTATAATGTCATGAACCAAACAATAGGATAACAGCTATTCAAGGTTTGACAACAATATAACAGTGAAGAAGAAGTATGAAAACTGATACCAAAATGGAAAGGAAAATGTGATCTGTATTAACAATGTAGATGTCTGAGTACAACAAGGAGTATTATTGTATCCAGAATCGAACCCTCTAGAGCTCTGAATGTCTTTGTCTTTATAGCCTTTTACAATTAGTTTCAAATCCTATGAAAAGGGATCTAAGATACTAAAAATAGTATAGCCTAAAACTAATTGTAAACTCTAAAGAAGAGATCTTTTATTAATGGGAATTAAACCATATCTAAATTAAAGTCTTCGACAGCTGCAAAAGCATTCTCCTTCAATGAGATGACAAGGCAGAAAATCTTCAAATAAAGATAAAGCCTAAAACTGCCACCTGGAAAGAACATGTCAGTCTTTGCTAAAAACAAGTAACAAACTTTATCTGTTCATCATGCTGGCACTTTAAAACTGGAATAATGTGCTGAAGCCGATTCTCTTAATGATAAATCATCTTCGTGCTCCATCAAGTATTCAACAGGTGTTAGCTATATCTCTTGACTTATTGCCACATGTGCATTTACTCCTCCTGCTGGAAAAATATGACTAAAGAGGGATCGAATCATTTACTGGCTACATAAAATCTGGAACCAATTGCTCCTTGAAATATGGGATTGATCTCTTCATGTGATGTTTTCCTTGCCACCTATGATCCTTGAGTAATCTGTTAGAAAACTGCCCCTATTCCATCTTTAGCTCGAAATTAGCAAACTCTTTCTTCTTTCCAGTTTGATTAGACTTGCATAACAGGAAGAAATACCTGCAATAACTCAAGTGAGGAAAGCAATAGATTCATCATGCTTTTTGTTTCAAGATTGGTGCATGGAATGAACAGAGGTATCAAAATTTGAAACTGGAAGCTTGATATAGACATCATGAGCCTTTGATCTGGACATATCCCCTATGTCTTTATCTATTGCATAGCAGATTTAGATTATGTTAATAACATTATCCAGAATATGGACAAAGTAATAGAGTATCAAAAAGAGCAGTGCCCACTTGAATCCAATACCATTACCCTCTAGGTGAGCATCATTACATCCAGTAGCAAATTGCATGAGTAAAAGCTCGAACTCCCTGTAGACACCTGCTAGATTCAAAGTCCTAATACATTGGTACGAATAGTATCTGGATTGTGAGACTCACACCAGCCAACATTAGGTCTGCCAGTCACACCTACATCATTGAAAAACATAGGTGAGCTTGACATTATGGATATCTATTTGAATCTGAGCACGCTTCTCCAATCTGCCATTTGCTATGTGATAATCAAGAGGTTTGATAAGGACTGATCCACAGACTCCTTTTCACAGAAGCTACATTGATCATCCAATGTGAGATGCCCAGCAACAGCTTTTGTGTGCAAGCGTGCAGCCTTTGCTATTGTCACCCATCTTTCAATGAATTCACTTGAAATTGTTCCTTCATCTGGAATTGACATAAGCGCCCTAATTCCTCCACAACGACTGTGACCAATAACTAATATATGCTCAACCTTGAGAGAGAAAACTGCAAATTCCAATGCAGCACTAGTTCCTGGAAGGTCATTCTCTTTCCGTTTAGGAACCAGGTTGGAAATATTGCGAACCATAAATGCTTCCCCTGGCTGAAAACCCAAAATGTTTGATGGACAAACTCTGAAATCTGAGCATGCAATCACCAGAAACTTTGGGCTTTGTACCGTAGCAAGTTTGGTAAAATGATCTGGCTTCTTCAAGAAATGTTGYTGCTTGAAGGTCAGGAACCCGTGCCTAATCTTTTCAAATGGATCTGAATCAATYCTCATRGATGGCTCTTTGTTTCCCTTTACCAGGTCTTCAGCCAGTTCCTGGAGCTTCTTTGCAGCAACTTTCCTTAAACCAGGAGTTGCCTCGACCAACTTAACAAACCGCTTGTGCGTCTCATCGAAGAGGTCATCGGCAGTCTGCAATCTCACGGATGCTCGGATCTCCATCTTCGATGTCATTCTTCACCTGAGGCAGTTGATAAAAAGCTTAAGCTTAGTGTGGAGTGGCATTGAATAACAATAAGAAGAATTAGCCAGCTGAGTATCCGATTGCATAAAGAGTGTTGACTGGGTGCGTAGTAATTCAGATAATGAAAAATCCATTGTTGGATGGATTGTTCGATCTCCAGGTCTGTAGCCCAGGGAGTAGAAATGTAGAATGACAAGCTTGTCTCCGGCAGCAAGAAGAGAATCAATTAATTCTTGGGCTAAATGAACTTTTATTATGTTGGGTATCGTTCCCTTTTTCCCATAATCTCAACAGGCGGGGCATACATGTCGTTGCTGCACAAACCTTGTGATGATGTGCTGGATTAATCAAAACCTCCATGCGTCTTTCCCATGCAAGATTTAAAGAAAATATCTCTTGTTTAAAAGATTGAATTTACTCATTCCTGGATCCACTGCACAATACTTAACCAATCAAAACAACAAGCAACTCGATGAAACAGAAACAGATGTTTTAGGCAGGCATTGAATCGAGTTTTGACGAGGCGATAAGTATTCAGAATTTTGACAAGTATGGAACTATGAGTAATCAAATAGGAGGAAATTTAGATAACAGACATAGCTTTGAGTTCAACCTCTGAAATTAACTCGACAATGAAAGACGACTAACAATGTCATTTAAGACTCTTGATTCGAGCTATTAGTTAGGGCATTCTGGAATAGACTCATCAGTTTTTCAGCAAGAGTTAAAGTTCATAAATGGAATGAAATCTTCCTTTGGCTGAGAATATAGGTAACATTCAACAAACGAAGGTAGATGCTCAGCAAAAACCATGACATGACTAACCTGTAACAGAAATTGAGGTGTCAATTGTTCGGGCTTTAGCATGTGGACTAGAATTTGTTGGTTCGTCAATTGACATGTAGCTGGAGATTTTGCGCGAGCAAGAAAACTCGTTTTGAGCGCAATCGGGACTTTCAACAGCGCAAGGCTATTATTTTATTACCCGTTAGCTGTGGAAAGTGACATCTTTCAACAGCTAACCCGTGAAGAAATTAAACGAGTGCGCTGTTGAAAGCTAGAAAAGTAATTTTTGAAAGCCAAGACTCACAGAAATGAATTTTTTGACTCATTCTATCACTCAAAATGATGGTGCTATTTTGGGAGATAACACATTGCTTGGAAGAGATCAAGGAAATAACACTAGGAGGAACTACCTCGGGTATCCTGTACAATTTCCTGTTCAAAGTAATAATAACACTACGAGGCCTAGATTCATATACATCATGATGTTTCCATAAATAAGGTTGGCTCAAAAGAACATTACAAAATTCAAGATGAGAAAAATCACACAATACCTCGTCTTTGAAGGGCTTGATGTCATACGACGGTCAACAATGTTGGTTGACGCGGAGATCGCTTCCTTGGTGGAGCCATCCAATGGTGTAGGGTTGTGGGTGCGGCATTGTCGGCAGGGCCAGCCACTTGACAACCTCTACTGAGATGAGGTTTCTCTAGATACTGCTATCAATGATGAAGTGCAACAAGGTGCCTTTTACCCACATCTATGAATGGAAGAGGCGATCTCCTTCTTCTGGCTTGTCTGGTTCACTAGGCTGGAGCTTGGTGGTAGAAACGGTGGCACTAGGTTCGATGTGAATGATCTGTCTTCCTCTTTCTGGTTTTGACTTAGAGTTAGAACCCGCATCTGATTAAGAGGCTTTCAATTTGTCCACCAATAACATCTTTGAGCGGCAGTCAGCAGTGTTAATCCAAGGGCTCTTATGAAAGTCGCACCACTTCTCAGTATCTTTATTTGTCTTTCTGGTGTCCTCCTTTTCTTACGGATTGGACTAGTTGTCCTGATACTTTCCATATTTTCTTTGTCCTTTATTCTATGGGTTGGGGCCGCCCTTTCTTGGATTTTGTTGTGTGGGGTTCCTAGGCCCAAATTGTCGCGTCTTTTGTTTGAGCTTCTGCTCAATTTTGATGGCATATCGGTAGGCCAGACCCAAGGACGAGATGCACAAAAATTTCATTTCGGTTTGGATGTATCTATGAAAAGAACTACGATACTTGAGCACCAGATTTCTCTCTGAATCTTTGATACCCAACTTGGTGCACAAGGTATGGAAGATATTTGTGAACTCTGACACTGCTTGGTCTCTTTCTTGCCGCAGTTTGGTCCATCTAGTATACAAGTCGTCAGAACTTCCAATAGGGTAGTATTGTTCCTTAATAGCATCCTTGAAGGATTCCTAGGTGGTCGTGACTGTAAATAATGAGGGTTCCTCTATTTCCTTTTGCTCACAGAAAGTTTCCCACCAATCTTTGACATGGGGAATGACTTTGAGGAGCGAAAAAGTAATATTTTCTCTATTCAAAAAGTTATGGACATAAAAATACCCTTCTGGTAGATTCAACCACTTGTTTACAACATCTATGTCTATTTGACCTTCAAATATAGGAATATCGAAATTGATTTGTACCTTGAAGGGGGCGGCGCTTTTGCTCGAGGAATATCTGTCGCTTGTTGGTAGTCGTCGAAGGATTTGCACGAAACTATCCATCATCTCGTTCCTGTGTTGCATGAGGGATTATAGAAGAAACATTTTGAAAGGATCTCATGTCCCATCATCTTTCTTTTCTCCTTCCATGAGAGGTCGCTTGGACGTGCGAGAGCTTTTGTCCCCAAGAGAAACAAGCTCGAGACTCAATTATTTGTACCCTGACCTCATTGGGGACATGCATTAAGACGACAAGGAGTAGACTACTCTGATACCACTGATCCATATTTTATGAGCAGAATGAAATGAATATAGATTATTAAAATATTCTTAACACAAAATAAAAGAGATACAGTAAAACTGGTTTTCTATTCAATAAGGAATTAAGCTGAAACTGTAAAATGCAGCAGAAAACAAGCTTGCTGGAATGGTGGCGGCTTATCTCTGAGAAGAGATGTGATGGTTGTGATCATTCACAAGAAGATGGTTACAATGAGTCTCTGAAGGCCTTTTACAATAATCAGGAATGTCAAAAACCCTAGGCATCCAAAAACCTAACCCTAGGAGATGAAGCACCAAAAGTCGTGTGGGCCCCGTTTGGGTAAGTTAGTACAACAACTTCCCGGGGTCGTAACTTTTTCATACGATCTTCATTTTAGGCGCACAATAGCCCATTGGAAATGTCTAAACAAGAAGAAAAATTTTCAATTGGCCCAAATAGGTGCCTTTGGCAATCACCAGGGCCCCAAATCCCCAAAAATTGTCGCTTAGGGCCTCAAAACAGCCCCAGAAGTTTGGAACCCGAAAAACTGTCAAAAAACTGCCAAGGTAGAAAACTGTTTTTCGAGCCAGTGGAATAGGTGGGTGACCATCGATATCCACCTATATCACCATTGTATCACCTCCTCTTTCTACTGGCTGTGAAAAGGCTCAGTAGAGCACTGGAGGAGGAAAAACTTCAGGGGGAGTTTCTTGGAATCTCNAACTCACCTCTTTGTAGATTATGTTCTGATATTCTGTAATGGGCATCACAGGGATGCTAATAAATTGCATGAAATTCTATATATTTTTGGTTGGGCCACTGGTATGCAAATCAATGCAAGAAAATCCTCGTTATCAGTCCAAAATTTGGAGGAAGACAAACTAAATCATTATTTTTCTCTTTTTCCATATGAACTAAGAAATTTGATGCAGGACTAGAATACCTTGGGTTCCAACTCAATCCAAATTGCTATCAAAAATAAAAATGGTCCTTGCTTATAGAAAAATTGGAAAAAAGACTAAAAGGGTGGAGCTATAGGTGGCTTTCTAGAGCAGGTAGGTTGGTACTGCTAAAATTTGTGTTGGAAGCCATTCCATTTTATTGGATGTCCTTAGCCTGGATCCCTAAGGGTGTTTTAGATAAATAAGGGAGGTTATGTTTCAAGGTCTTATGGGCCGAGACTCGGGAAAATTTTGTTCTTCCATGGGTAAGATGGGAAAAACTAGTTGCCCCAAAAATGTTTGGAGGTTGGGGCCTAAAAAATATCTTCTTATTTTCCAAAGCTCTGGAAACCAAAGCTAGCTAGACGTTGATTACAACAACGAGCCTTTGGAAAACTGTGGTCACCCACAAATATATTCATCTAGAGTCTCTAGAGAAATGGATCTGTAACCCATTAAAAAAGAGATACAACTACTCAATTATTTGGAAGACAGTCATCAATGCCTTTCATGTTGTATGGGATGGACTTGCTTGGTGCATTGGAAATGGAGCAAAGATGTGTATTGGAGCAGACCCTTGGCATGGTGGTGGGGACAATCATTTGCTTCCTTTGGAACCAATTCTTCATTTACACCTACAAGGTTACTATTACATTAAGCAGATTGTCGATCAGGGCCTTACCACCATATGGAGTCAGGGATGGAAGGATGCTACACAATTGGAATTAGAGGAGATCAACTCGGCTCACTGGAACAACTATATTAGAGCACTAAAAGAATCCCATATTCAAATAATGGACATGGAAGATGAATTGATATGGAAATATGCGCTGCATGGTGTTTACACACCAAAAGTGGGTTACATCCAACTCAACATAGATATCCACCCAAGAGAGCCAATATGGTGGTGGAAAGGACTCTGGAAACAAGATGTCCCTTAAAAGCACGTTTCTTTATGTGGTGCATGATCGAAAACAAAGTAACTACATGGGATACTATGAAACAAAGGAAAAAGGAAGGACCAATATGGTGTGCCTTGTGTAGAGTAGATGAGGAATCAGTTCAACACCTCTTTATACTCTTCCCTTTCGTATAGGAAATTTGGAAGGCATGCTCTGCAAAGTTGGGATAGGACTGGAAGTGGCAAGGACTCTCAGTGGAGGAGGCCTAGAGAGAATGGTTTACAGACCTGAAAAACCATCAGATGAAAGTGCTTCCACTTATTGTCAACTTGGGGGCATGGTTGGAAAGGAACAAAGTCATATTCCAGGATAATCCCTCGATCCCAGAGATAATTGGTTCACAAAGACTTAGTATTCTTTCATGTTTCTTGCAAGAAAAAGGGAATGGACTTGTTCGGATAGTGATCCGGATTTTATGAGAAGAACGAAATGAATACAGATTATTATCAAAATATGGTTAACACAGAATAACATATATACAGTAAAACTGGTTTCTATTCAATAAGGAAATAAGATGAAACTGTAAAATGCAGTGGAAAACAAGCTTGCTAGAATGGTGGCGGCTTATCTATGAGAAGAGATGTGACGGTTATGCTCATTCGCCAGAAGATGATTACAATGAGGCTATGAAGTCATTTTTACAATAAACAGGAATGTCAAAAACCCTAGACATGCAAAAACGTAACCTTAGGAGATGAAGTGCCAAAAGTCATGTGGGCTCCGTTTGGGTAAGTTAGTACATCAACTTTTGAGGGTTGTAACTTTTGCATACGATCTTCGTTTTAGGCGCACGATAGATTGTTTGAAAGGTATATTCGAGGAATACACATGTTGTATGTGGCAATCCCTATACATATTGACTGTGGCGATCCCTAAAGACTTTTTTTAGGGCCTCAAAACGACCCCGAAAGTCAGGGACTCGAAAACTAGGAAAAAACTACTGAACTGGAAAGCTGCCAAAATGAGCCAGTTGGAATAGGTGGGAGGCCACCGAAATCCATCTGGATAAATCCTCCCCCCTTAGGAAGAAATGGTCTCCATTGCGTTGAGTGCTCCCATTAGATGAGGAAATTTCTGTTGAATTTGTCCCTAGGTGAGTCACTTGCCTTGGTGCAAGAGTTGCACTGCTTTGACAATTCAATAAAGTTGGATCCTTTATTGGCGAGTTCCCTTGACCTATTTTTCCACAATATGATCACTAGATTCTTATTGTATGTAGTCGAGGTTGATCTCTTTTGGTGTCAGTTGTTCTGTTATCTATGAGGTGTCCAATAATGGTGGGAAATAAGGTCGAAGGAGATCCACGTTGAACACTGGGTGTAGGCCAAGGAAAAGAGGAATGTTGAGCTCAAAAGAATTATCACCCACAGCCCTGGAGATGGTGTATGACCATAACGAAGTGGGTGAAGCTTCCAATGGGGTCCGTTCAAGCGTTGTTTCTACAAATTCAACCAAACTTTGTCACCCACCTAAAACTTATGTGGCACCCGATGTTGATCATGGCGCTACTTGTACTTGTCATTGGACTTATGTAGGATATCCTAAACCTGTTGGTGGATGTGCTAGATCTGGTCAATGAACCAGTTGGATTTGTTAGTTTCAGTTGGATAAGGAGATGAGTCGACCGAGGTGACCGCAAGGGGTAGTGCAACATCTATGGGACCCAATGGTTGGAATCCCAACCACACCTAAAAGGGGTTGTGGCCAGTTGAGCTATGGAGGGCTCGGTTGTAGCTATGTTGTACATAGGGAAGACTCTCATCCCATGTGCAAGGGTGCTTGGAATTATACATGCGCAGGATATGCACGATCATTCTATTTACGACCTCGGTTTGGCCATCTGTCGGGGGGTTGAAGTTCGTGGATTTGTTGAGCTTGGTGTTCAGCAGTGGCCAGATGCTTGACCAGAATGTGCTGAGAAATCAACTTTCCCAGTCAGAGACAATGGTTTGTGGGATTCAAAAATGTATCCAGACTCATTCAAAGAAGATCTTGGCAGTGACCTCTACTGTGATGCTCTTCTTGCAGGTGGCCTTTGCTGTGATGTTCTTCTTGTAGGCAACCATAATCTCCATCTTAGAAAAATGATCAACAGCCACAAAAACATAGTCATTTCCCCGCTTGGTGGACGGGAGGCACAACATGTAGTCCATTGAGATGGATTCCCATGGCCTGTTAGGAGTAGGAAGAGGGGTGTACATGCCCTGTTTCTTAGTGGTCGGTTTGGAAATAGCACAGGCAGTGCAAGACCTGATATACTTGTTGACCTCCTGTCGAATTTTCAACCAATAGAAATGTTTCTGTAGCATCACTATTGTCTTTTCGATGCCAAAGTGTCTTGCCACCTGACTGTAGTGGGATTCCCAGATCATCTTTGCTCTCTTGCTTGATGGAACATAGATATGGCACATACGACACAAAAACCCATCATGAAGATCGAAATTATCGACAACTGCGTTTGCACCCAACATTTGGTAGGTGGTGGCGAAGTCTAGGTCTATCTCATAGAGTTGGGGCCATCCAGAGGTGTCATGGCCACATAATTCTAGCACCCTGGTGAGTGCCGCAACTGGTGGTCTGCTGAGGCAATCAGTGACATGATTGGTGCTTCCTGTTTTATACTTTATGTTGAAGTGGAATTGCTGCAAGTATGTGGACCCCTTTTGATGGTGATCATTCTACAATTTTCCTTGTGTCTGCATGAACTACAGTGGCTTATGATCAGTGTGGATGATTGTATCCTTCCCAAGAATGTAATGTATCCACTGGAGGTAGTCTTTCACAATGGAGTACATTTATTTTTCGTAAGTAGGGTACTTATTGACAACATCTGATAATGTCTCACAATGATAGGCCACGGGGTGGCCGTGCTGAGTGAGAATGACGCCCATCACATAGTCTGAAGCATCTGTCTCGATCTCAAAGGGATGTTGCAGGTATGGTAGTGAAAGTACTGGGGTTGAGAACAAGTGCCTCTTCAAATCATTGAATGCTTGTTGTTGGGACAGACCCCACACAAATTTTTCCTTACCACCACCCCTATTTATTTGGCTAAGGGCCCATGCAATATGGGAGAATCCCAACACGAACCTGCGGTAGAAATTGGCAAGGGCCAAAAAGCTCTGAAGCTCAGTGAGTGTGGTTGGGGCTCGCCAGTCATGGATGACTTGGATCTTGGTTGGATCCACATGTATGCTATGCTGATCAATTATGTAGCCCAGGTAATGGACCCTGTCCATGCCGAAGGAGAATTTTTCCAAGTTGGCATATAGCTTGTGTTATCACAGGGTGTGAAGAACCTGCTGAAT
>JASDQU010684242.1:46706-58934 GCA_032191745.1 Picea mariana | reverse complement strand
ATAAGAAGGTTATAATGATCAAATATGACACATACCATGATACCTCGGACCAATTACCTCATGAAGCAAGAGCCCTCTCTGATGCAAGCCCAGGCCGGTAGTGATGGAGGCTGCTACTGCTGGCAGGACAAATCTGGCTGAGAAGAAGAAAGATGGGCCCTCAAGGGCCATGCTCAAGTCGATCTTCTCTCGTACTCCATGTCTGGGATCATGTGGGCCTCGAGACATGATCTCCTAGTTATCCCTAGATATCGGGGATAACAGGGGCCAAACAATGCCCTGTAGAACCAAATTTCTTCGACAAACGAGCATCTGATGATGCATCTCTTCATGGCACATGGAGTTGACCACCTATGTTGGAGAGGCAGTCAACAACAGTGACACCTTTTTGTATCACCCACAATAAGTCTTCCTTTGAAGTCTTGTCTTCCAGAACCTTGAAGTTGCTTGATCCATCAAGCTTAACTTTCATCATAATTTTAGATTCTTCACAACCCTTTGTCCACTGGGCTAGAAAACCTAACGACTAGGCTAGGCTAGCACTTTTAGGTTTTGTTGGACTTATGATTGCCAACAATAAGCCTTTGAAAGATGGGAGAACATTGGTGAGCTAAAGAGCTCCTTCAATGAGTTGTAGAAACCCTAATACTAAAATTTCTGCAGAAATTAGCGAAACCCTAGGGCCAAAAAGTCAAAATGCTCGAAAATGCAATCTGAAGCTTGCTGGAGGTGCATTGAAGGAGGTCGTACACTCCTATGTACTTTTTAGCCCCAATGTCCAAGTGACAAGTGCTGAAACTCCTCAAAGAGGTAGGTTGTACAGAATTTCTGGAAACCTTAGGAGGGTCGTACAATTTTGCAGAAGAGAGAGAGGATGACTGAAATTTGCTTGTGCAATGGGTTCTTCAAGACCTATGCTCTAATACCATGTTGATTTTTAATAAGCTAGGCTTAAGCATGAATTTCAATCCATTTTAGCATTTTACTTAAACCATAGACAATTAGTTGCAGCAACCAAGATCACAAGAAGAAACACCATGCACAAGAACACAAGAAGTATCCTGGGAAACCCTTCTCAACAAGGGAAGAAAACCCAAACAAAATCCTTTGCTATATTCTTCAAGAGAAAGACCTTCACCACCAATAGAACCTAGCACACAAGAGGGTGCTCAAACCCTAGAAGACTAGCGCCCAAGAGAGGTGCGCACTTTTCCCAAGGAAGTGTACTTGCTGAAATTTCCAAACTCATGTGAAAGATATGATTCCTCAATGGGGAATTTACCTTTACTTATACTAGTCTAAACCTGTAAACAGAAGTGTCTATTGGCACAACAGGGTCGACCTCTCTATCTTATAATATAATTAATATTAACCAGATTAATTATCTTTTACATTAATTACCAATCACATTAAGGTGGGGCCGACCTATACCCTTTACATTACAATTAGGGTTACAGGCAGGTCTGACTCTTGAACAATATAGCAAGGGATCTTGTACACCCACTAGTGCTCATCCACTAGGGGCACATCCATAGGGATGTCCATATCTCTGGCTCACTGCATTACACAGAAGAACCAGTTCTTCACTAATGCTCAGCCACTAGGATTACGTTCACCTGTGCTCATCCACAGGCACGTCCACTCAACAGATCTTCTTTCCCACTACATTACACAGGAGAGTCATCTAGAGTTTCTCATCAGCTCTTTTGCTAAGAGGAGGCTAATACATCATCTTCATTTTTGTTCTCATGACAATGCACCCAGCACTTTGGGATTTCACACGTTCACCTTGTGCTCAGCCACAGGCACGTCCAACTCTGCATATCTCCTTTCTCACTACGTTACACAGGAGAATCATCTGGAGTTCTTCTATACTCTCTCTAAGGAGGAGGCCATCTCTACGTTCCAGCTCTGTCTCAGATAGGAACAACACACCCATCTCAGGGGCTTTCTCTCAGGTTTGTAAGCTAGATAATTGTCTCACATAGCTGCAATGATCAACATCTCTCAGGTTTGTAAGCTGGAGAATGTCTCACATAGCTGCAATCATCAACAAAAAGATATCCCGACCATCCCGCTCGGACCTGTCTACGAAGACTTTCCTCTGATCATGCTCCTAAAAGCCTCCTTCTCTTGAGCATCTTGTATGGTCATCTCATACCATGACTTCTTCTGGACAGTCTTGGAAGGCTGCCCCTTTCCACTTGAACCTGTACGTCGACTCCCTCTAAGTTGCTCAACCTTCAGAGCTACCTGCTCCCTGTCGTCTACCACTTTGTTGTTACTTGCCATTGCTCAACCTTTAGCCTATATAGGTTGCTCTCTCTAACTCCAAAGACAACAGCTTTGTCTGAGCTAGATCCTCTGGGCATGATCAGCGCCTATCCATCTCGAAATAAGACCTCATAGCCCTTCTTCTCAATCGCTAAGACTGAGAGCGCACTTCTCATGAGTTTTGGCACCCATAGCACATTTGTCACTCTCAATATGCCTGTTGACTCCATCTGGAATGGAACTGATACAGATCCTTGCACTGCATGCTTGGTCCCCATACCAAGTTCTACATACAATTTTGAGTCGAGCTCTGTGAATCTCTCGAACACCTCTCGTGCCCCTGTCATATGACATGTGGCTCCACTATCTATCAACCTTGCACCAGCAAATATGGTGCCCAAGGTAGTTTAGGAAACAAGTAAGATCTCTCACTGCTCAAACTTATTGGCAAACTCATCCATCTGGGCCTTTGCCGACGTAGCTACCTCTGGTTACGTCTCGTTTCCCCCTTTCTACTTGTTCAGACATTGACCTGCATAGTTCCCAAACTGGTGACATGCAAAGCACTTGACTTTGCTCATGTCCTTGCCATCTCTGCGGGCAATCTTCTTACCCTTTTTTACCTAACTGGCAAGAGCAACGTTCTCATCAACATTCTTGTACCTCCCTCCATTCAATTCTTCATCCCAAAGTTCCTCCTGAACAAAGTCATCCCACAACCTTGACCAATCAGGGAGCTTCTCACGTGCCACGACTCCTTTGATGAACGGTGTCCACGCTTTCGTGAATCCTTTGAGTGTCATCCTCACAAACTCTGAGTCAACCACTGCTTCCCCAATCGCTACCAGTTCATCTTGAACCTGTCAAATCTAAGTGAGTTAGTCGTCAGTGGTCACTGTATCTGATCATGTCATCTTCGTATCCCTGGGCTTCTCTCTCGGCACCATCTTGTGATTCTCATTCTTGCTTTAAACCAAGCTCTTCAGAGCCTTCCACATGTCCATGGCTAAATTCTTTCCCGATAAACGAGGGATCAAGTGATCCTTCATGAGGGATTATCCCCCTGGCTTTCACGTCCTTTAGATTATGGGCGGCCAAGTATTTTGGATCTATTGGTGGGGCCACGATGGAGTTGGCAAACTCCCAGATATCATTCTCCATCAGAAACAACATGATCCGCTCCTTCCAAGGACTGTAGTTGGACAACCCGTCCAACCTATCTTCAAACCACAATCCCAATGCTTCCATCTTGGCAACCTGCTGAAAAACTCAAAAATTTGGGTTGCCCGATCTTGTTGCCTGTTRCCTAGACCCCTACACAAGGCTACCAGCAACCTCTTGTTGTTGCCTGGGTCCTTTTCTGGGTTGCCCGGAACCTGTCTAGGCACTACTCGACTATCTCATCCTGTTGCCTGGATTTTCTGTTCGTTGCTCGAACGTTTTCTGAGACTACCCTATGCCTTTGAGACCTGCCCAGGGCAAGTTGGGCACCTTTCAACCCTCTACAGCTACTCTAGTWGACCAACAGCCTATTTTCTTGGTTGGCGACTGCTAGCTCAACGGGCGGCTCACTTAACTGCCACAAACTTCCACCTGCGCTCTAGTTGTCAACACAGCTGCAATCGGCGGCWATCTCAAGATCTACTCTCGTGGCGGTTATCTCTTCCGTTGCTCGGCTTCTTCAAAGCCCTGTCCCAAYGGATCCAAATGGCGGTTGGACCTGCGCACGTCATGTCATGTMGTCACTTCTTTGCACGGCTTCCTTAGCCGGCGACCTTCACTACCTCCACATGGATCGCTACCTCTGCTAGTGGATCACACAGCCTCCTGCAGAATCCTACTGTCGCCCAGCTCGACGACTCTCCTTTGTCGGTGCTCTTCTTCGCTCAACAGCCTAGCCTCCACCTCCTTTCCACGTGATGACTCCAGCAATAATTGATTCACTTGTTGTTGTCACCTCTTCCTGCTAACTACACAACCCACAGCTTCTCTTCCTATGCGACCATGTCTAGTCAATGCACACACTCAATCGTTCCCTTTAGCAATGTGCAACCTCCTTCGCGGATCTCAACCAATACTTTGTTTGGCAGCTACTCTTTACTGCCCACACAGCCCTGCGCCCACTCTTTCACAGCTTCCAATCAGCTTCTACTCAGCTTGACTTCACCATCTCGATTCACCTGCAGCAATACTCACCACAGTCCGATCTCAGCCAGATCTCAACCTTTTGCAGCTCGTGCAGTCGTACGACGTACATCGGTTGCAGTTCGTAACCTCGTGCAAATCTGGCTTCCTCGGAGTCTCGGCTCTGATACCATGTTGATTTTACCTGAACCTAGCACCCGACAATTAACTCAAAATAAAATTGTTTTATTTATTAACCGCACAACTAGGTTATCAACGAAACATTAGCGGAAGCATTAAAAGAGAAACCAATCACACATTGCACAAGATATTCAGGTAAACACCCCTGGAAAAACCCTTGCGAGAAAACCAGATCTTTTTTTATTAATTTCGGGCTCCCTTCCTGGGATAATGGCCCTTCAGAGGATTACAATGCAGCGATAGCCTAACCCACCTGGTTGTTATCTCCCTCGTTGCCCCTTTGCACCTTTCCTCAACGCTAACCACTCACACTTGGATGAACTCTCTTCACCCACTCAATGAGATCTCCTCACTCTCTCTCAGTTTGTCTCATCCTCTCAACTGAGTTGTCTTTTAGTACATTGAGATTTGACCAAATCAATCACTGACCCTAGATCTACAAAGTGATCAAAGGTTAAGATCTAATCTCACCTTCACTTTAGGTCTAATGCCTATGACTTAATCAACGCTCACTTAAGTTACTAATGCCAAAACTTAGGCATCTAACTTAATTAATTAAAATATCATTCACTTTAATAATTAACACATAAAGTGAACTTCCTAAGGTTTTCTAAGAGGTTAGAAGGAAGACTTCCACGTGCTAAACACCGAGCCTCTATGGAAGTACATGTCTGGTGCTAATACATCAACAGTGCTTAATCCATTGCTTTGTTTTTCCTCTTGGTTCCTTGGCAAGGGTTTTAACAATTATATTCAAGTTATAGTTGATATTGTTGGTGAAGGTTCTTCCCTTGACGAAACCCTTCTTGTAGGGCCTTGGTTTTCATGACTTGTCTTGATTAGACAAGAGACTATTTTTCCCCAAGGTTCTAGTCTCTCATTCTAATCCATAAGCCTTGGATAACCAATTCTTGGGGAGGCATACTTCTTGACCCCATAATCCCTAAGTGGAGATAAGGCACTCAGTCTAACTCCCAACAACCAACCACAAAAACCCTAAAATTCAAATTTATTTTCTTTCTTGCTTTATAAATATAAAAATCTAAAAACAATATTTAATAAAAAAGCAAAAATACTCATTTATTGTCTATGTGAATGGTTAATGTTATATCTTACTTTCTAGACATCTTGTACAAGGGTTTATGCTTCATTGTTTATCTTTAACCCTAATAAGGCAAATCTGCTCTCCTTCATTGTGCTTTAAGAATTGTTCTAACAGCTTGTGGGCTGATTTAAGGAGTTCTTCAAATCTGGCAATTAATTTGCAGCATTAGAAATCAGATTTGGTGAAACCCTAAAGGTTAGGGTTTGGTGCTTCAAAGGTGTATTCTAACCCTCACCTAGTCTATACTTCATTTCTAGATTGTATTTTCAAGCTTATTTAACATATCTAGTTGTGAAACTAATCTCCTAGTTGTTAATTGTGTTTATCTTTTATTGGGAGATTCTCTTGGTGAAACCCTAAGGGGAATCACCATCCATTCTTACAAATTTATGCAAAGTTCATGATTACATATCAATTAAGCTTGTAATTTATCAGTACTAATTTGTATTTAATGTGGAAGCTATCTCTTATTTCAGACTAAGCACGTAATAATTAGCTCCTAACCCTCTTTATATTGGGGTGGTTTATGCCCTTGTTCTCTATTGGATATTCTTTAAAGCAACTTATCACTTATTGGCACTGGTCCATCTCATCATATATCAAGGTGTTGTTTGTTCAAGTGAATCTTTCACAGGACAATGACTTATCTGACAGGTTTACTTCACTTAGATTGGGATACCCCCCATGGCTTCTAGGAGCTGGCCTAAAGTCAATGGGAAAAGTACTGAGGTGACAGTGATGCATTTCCCTAGTGTGCTTACCTCCTTATCACCACAAGTGGAGCTCTTACAAGGGTGCTAAAACAAGGTCAACTGACAACTCTAGACGATCAACCCACCTTAATAGAGGACAGTTTTCTCCTAGTCTTCATTATTTCTTTCATGTTGGGCAATGTATTTAATATATGCCTTAATTAAGTAAAATTCATTCTCTTCCAAGAAAGACTATTTCTTGATATAGCCCGTAAAAAATATCTACAGATGCATTCCTGTTACTATGAATGGTAGAAAACAAAGATTTAGGAGCAATGAAAATGGGATAATCACACATGATTGCAACTATCTAACACAATAATTGTCTATCCTAGAATATATTTGACTATGTTATCAAACACGATACGTTAAGAACGAGATGTAATCTATATAAGAAATTTACTCAAAACATGTACGCATTTAACAATTCACAATGCCAAAATAAGAAAAAATAATTTCCATAAGCATGCAATTTGTTGAAGATATTACACACACCTAGGATATTTTTTCCTTATTTTCCTATGTTTATTAGTCATTATTGAGGGTCTCCTATTTTTTTAGGAACCTCTCCTACATTCTAGGAGAAAATTCTCTCCACTTTGGAGCCAGTTACACTTAGTTAGACTAGTGCAAGTCATTCATGCATGGCAGCCTCGGTTTTATCACCAACAGTTGCATGTGCTTCTCACACTTCCACACGTGTGACTCAGTTAACTAAAGAATGCATGACTAGTTAACTAGGACTATGTGACAGTTAACTCCGGTAACTGCCTATGTGTGTCAAGATCTCTCTAGACCACCATTATAGTGCATTGGCTTCTCTTTCAGTGCGCATTAGTTGAGCTATACAGAGTATATCATGTGTAAATTATCATTCCTTCGTTTGGTTAATACAATTCTATTCTTTTCTCTTCAATTTTTCTCGTCTTCTCACTTTTGCAAGTTGTGTTCGTTCTTTTGCTAGCTAGATCTCTTGTGCAGGTACTCACCACATTCTACATGGTACCAGAGCCCACAGGTTGCTAGGAAGAAGGCAGGTTGCTAGGAAGAAGGCGCACAAGCATTTTTTATTTGCAGGTACTGAAGATTGAAGAATGCAGGAAGAATGGAATCTTCGTCGTATGTCATGCTCCGAGGTAGAGGATTGTACAGGTTAACCATGGCTAGGGAAACAGCACCCACATCAGCGATTGAAAAATCCAAATACCTCAATAGAATGGATGAGGCTTACGGAGCCCTCTGCATGCACATATCCCTTGAGATGTTGTTACATGTATCTTCTTGCAAAAATCCAAACGAGATCTGGACCACCATGGAAGGACTCTTTGGAAAACAAGATGAGATGAGAGACCACATGCTCAAGGTGGAATTACTTGCATTAGATCCGAAAAGCTTTGAAAACATCCAGGATTTCTTCACAAGGTACAAGGATTTGTTGTTGCAAGCGGGGTTGATAAATCAAAGGAGAAAAAGTGAATGGTTCTCACCATTTTGTCAAAACTTGGTCTGAATTATTCAGTTTTTGTTTCTACTTTCCACACTCAGAGGTTGACTGTTGGACCCTTGTGGACTATGCCCTCTTTGGAGACCTTCATTGAGGCCCTAATTCAAGAGCAAGACAAACTCATCAAGATGGATGTAATCAAAAACTCCAAAGCAYATGCACTTGTTGCACATGACGGCAGCGGTTCTCAACATTAGAAATCCAAAAAGAAAGGCAAAGAAAATAYGCAAGTAGAAAAAAAGAAGGAAGGGTACTCCAAACCCTTCAATGACTCCTCAAGATCCAAAAGTGGAAAAGGGAAGAAAGGACATAAGTGTACCTACTGCAATCAAGGATTCCATCCARAATCTGCATGCATGAAGAAGCAAATAGACCTTATGACTCAGATTCTTCAAAAGAACAACCTTGGGGATCAAATTCTCGAGAGTGCCAAGAAGAAGCCAGAAGATCATGCTCCCAAAGGTAATCATCATGCACTAGTTGTTGTTCACTCTTCACCTGATGCCTGGATCATGGATTCAGGCGCATCCCACCATATGGCTGCCACACGGGATATCTTATCTTCTTTGGTTGCATGCAATGGTCCTCCTATCCTCATGAGGGATGACTCAAATCGAGGTCATCGAAAAAGGGAGAGTAGAACTAGATCATGGAAGTTTTGAGAATGTTCTCCATGTTTCTCAACTTTTCGTGAATCTGCTCTCAGTGTATCAAATTAACACACTCCGCCTCAAGCAAAAAGGTGGAGTTCACACCAAACTTCATGTCCATATTCGACATGCAAGACAACTCTAGGATTGTTGTCGAGGAGGTAAATCATCAATCTCCGTTATACACTTTTCTAAGTTTATTAAACCCGATTCCTCTGTACTACTTACGCATGTTGATGACAATAGTATACTATGGCACAAGAGGTTTGGTAACCTGAACTTCAGGTACATGCAACAACTTAGCAAGAAAGGGATGGTCACTGGATCACCTAATATCCACTTTTCCAAAGGGGTTTGTGAAGGATGTGTCCTTGGCAAGCACCCTCAACAGAAGTCGAGAAGGCGAAAGCTCACAGGGATTCCTCTCCATTAGATATGATTCACAATGATCTCATGGGTTCATTCTCGCATCCATCCTTCAGCAAGGCAAGGTACATGCTCACATTTTTGGATTATTACTCACGTTATACTTGCGTATTTTTTCTTAGGCGTCCGAGGTCTTTGAGCATCTCAAAGAGTTCAAAGCACTTGTTGAGACTCAATCAAGGAGAAAGATCGAAGCCCTCCATACACATAAAGGGGGGGAATACATAAACAGAGATGTTCAGAATCTTTGTATTGAGGCTGGGATACAGTTGCAACACACAATACCATATACTCTGCAGCAAAAAGGGATTCTTGAGCGAAAAAACGGATCTCTTAAGGAGATGGCCTCTTGCATGTTCCATGCAAGATCACTTCCTCCCAAGCTTTGGGTTGAGGCACTTAACGGTTCCAATCACATTCAGAACAGATCCCCTCACAGATCTGTTAAGGACAACACTTGGAGCGGCAACAAACTGGAAGTCACACACTTTTGTGTCTTCAGCTCACGTGCATGGGCTCGGATTCCCTCTAAAAAGAGGAAAGCACTCAATCCTCAGAGTACTGCATGTATCTTTCTTGGATACCCAAACGGTGTAAAGGGATACATACTCATTGATCCCTCTACAGACCAGCTCATCATTGAGCGTAGTGTTCAGTTTGAGGAAAGTCTCTCGCATACTCCACATGAGCCGCATGCAGGTACTTTTGTCCTTCCACCAGTTTGAGATGATGAGTCTGCACATTCAGACTCTACTTCAGATCTGAGTTTCGATACAGAGTCAGGATTCAGAACATGTAGATGCATAGTCAGTACAGGCAGATGAGGAGCCACAGCAAAGGCCCAAGTGGGCACAGACCACTCTTCAGGATGCAGGAGATCTTGTTGGGGATCCAACAGATCTCAGGAGGACTCGATCTCAGTTCGAGGAACCCCCTCATGTACTCAGTCACTGAGCCCATGTTTCCTATGCACTATTATGTGGCTCAGTCTTGAGACCCGCAGAACTATGGCAAGGCTACAGGGAATCCCTTTTTGGAATCATCCATGCAGGAGTACAACTCCCTCTTCGAGAACCACACTTGGGATCTGGTTCTGCTTCCTTCAGGAAGGAAGCTTGTCAGATGTAGCTGGGTCTACAAGACCAAGAGCGCAGCAGATGGACAGGTTAGCAGATACAAGACAAGACTAGTTGCCAAAGGTTTTCAGTAGGTTCATGGCATAGACTACGATGAGACATTCGCTCCAGTAGCGAAGATGGACTCCATTCGTTTGGCCCTTGCTATTGTGACAGCCAGAGGATGGGAAGTCCATCAAATGGATGTGAAAAATGCATTTCTTCACAGAGATCTCTCAGAGGAGATTTACATGGAGCAGCCACCTAGCTTCATACAGAATTCATCTTTGGTTTGCAGGCTCAAGAAGTCTCTCTATGGCCTCAAGCAGGGGCCGAGAGCATGGTACGCCAAGATGGACTCCTACCTGTTGTCTCGGAATTTTTTGAGATGCAAATCTAATCCAAATATCTACATGCTTAGGACTATCGATTCACTTTTGATTCTAGTTCTTTATGTGGATGATCTTTTGATCATTGGTTGCTCGGCTTCATCGATTGTTGTTGTGAAGAGGATTTTGCATGACAAGTTGTTGATGCCGGACATGGGTCCACTCCATTACTTCCTTGGTGTCAAGATTAGTCAGGATGCTTCGGGCAGCAAGATATCTCAAGCCAAGTATGCTCAGGATCTCATGGAGAGATTTCACATGACAGACTGCAAGTCTGCCCCTACCCCCTTCCTATCTAGGGTGAGACTTGAGGATGGTGGGGACACTCCACTGGTTAACAACACTCTGTACAGACATCTAGTGGAAAGCTTGATGCATCTCTCCCACACCCGACCAGACCTATCATATGCAGTGGGAGCAGTCTCCAGGTATATGCAGGGAGTTGCAGGAGTTGCACTGGAAGGATGTAAAACGTATCCTTCGGTACGTTCGGGGCACCATCAGTTATGGGATCCACTATGCAGCAGGTTGCAAGTTGGATCTCATAGGCTTCACATATTTTGACTGGGCAGGCGACAACACTGATTGCAAGTCCACGTCCACATACACTCTTAGTTTGGGTTTAGGGCCTATATGTTGGTCGAGCAAGAAGCAGTCTGCTATTGCTCTATCTTCAGTCGAGGTCGAGTACAAAGGAGTCGTTAACACTACCATCCAAGCATTGTGGCTACAGAACTTCCTTACAGAGTTGGGCATCCAGTTCCACAGACCGACTGCCATTTGGTGTGACAACAAGAGTACTCTCAAGTTTTGCAGAAACCCAGTGCAGCGACAGCGAACAAAGCATATTGAGATCCATATGCACTACATTAGAGATCTAGTCCACGAGAGGATCATCAACCTGCAGTTTTGTCCTTSCTTTGAACAGACTGTTGACATCTTCACCGAGACTTTCCCTGAGCAGAAGTTTCACTCTCTGCGCGATCGCTTGGAGTGAAGGACATAGTTTCCTAGCAACTGTTTTTCTCTTCTTTTGATACATTGTACTTTGAGGGGGGGGGTTCCCATGAGGTTTTCCCTCTTTCCTCACTTTATTTCTCTAGTGTCCATTAGTTGCATTGTTCATGGGTACCTAACATGGCCCTTGTTTTCGGAATCCATTCTTCATTACCCCATAGTGGTGTTCAGGGCGGGTGTTGGAGATATTACACACACCTAGGAAATTTTTTCTTGTTTTCCTATGTTTATTAGGCATTATTGAGGGTCTCCTATTTTTTAGGAACCTCTCTTACATTCTAGGAAAATATTCTCTTCGGTTTGGAGCTAGTTACACTTAGTTAGACTAGTGGAAGTCACTCATTCATGGAAACCTCGGTTTTATCACCAGCAGTTGCATGTGCTTCTTTCACTTCCACATGTGTGACTCAGTTAACTGAACACTGCATGGCTAATTAACTAGGACTAGGTGGAAGTTAACTCCAATAATTTCCTGTGTGTGTCCAGATCTCTCTAGACCACCACCATGGCGCATTGGCTTCTCTTCCAGTGTGCATTAGTTGAGCTATACAGAGTATATCATGTGTAAATTATCATTCATTCATTTGGTTAATACAATTCTATTATTTTCTCTCCAATTTTTCTCGTCTTCTCACTTTTGCAAGTTGTGTTCGTTCTTCTGCTAGCTAGAT
>JASDQU010684241.1:1832-12553 GCA_032191745.1 Picea mariana | reverse complement strand
TCATCTTCTGTAGGAATATTTTCATGACTCTCTTCATGAGCCATACTTGGTGAATGCCTCCTTGAAGCTTGAGGTGATGATATAATCTTTCTTCTTGAAGGATGAGAACTTGGCTCTACAAGTTGACCTTCTCCTCTTTTGAGTTTCAACCTTGTGAGAATCAGAAAACAAAACACTTGCAAATAATCAAGCCTTCAAAAACCTAAGCTCTGATACCAACTTGGTCTGAAAATGATAAAGGCTTGTATTCTTGAAAATATTTGTAAGTTTTAATCTAAGTGTTCTTATGCAAAAGGATCAATTTGCAAACACAACTTTTATAGAAATTACACATTCGACATGCATATAATAAGCAACAAATAACAGTGAACATAAAACACATAACACAACAAATGATAAAGGAGTTCACCCCTCTCTTGGGCTACATCTCCTGGTCTAGCTTCCAATGGATCTTTTGTATTATTTGCTCAAAGTGCTAAAATATGTGCTTTACAATGCTCAA
Organism: Picea mariana; assembly: GCA_032191745.1. Classification (NCBI taxonomy): domain Eukaryota; kingdom Viridiplantae; phylum Streptophyta; class Pinopsida; order Pinales; family Pinaceae; genus Picea; species Picea mariana. The sequence continues at coordinate 12,051 of JASDQU010684241.1, read as the reverse complement.
AATGCCAAATAGATGTCTCCAATGGCTTCAGAACATCCAAAAACCCCTAGTTGGGCTTTTTCGACACCTGGTTTGGCCAAAAATTGAAGAAGATATGCTTCCTGGAAGTTCCCCTTCAAACTTGTTGTCTTTGGATCACCAAAATGCACCTCTGCGTCCTCAACCTAGCCTCTATGCTCATATTTGTGCTAAAACCTAGCACCGGGTGCAATCGCAAAACTGTGCGAACTATAGGACGTTTAGGGCACGCCTAGCCCCTAACCGCCAAACCGTGGACATATGGCCATATGACTGCACATTCAAAAAGTGCTAAGGTTTAAAACCAAGTCATATGGGTAGGCACCATGGGTCTAGGCGCACGAGCTTTTGAAATGTTTGAAACGCACGTGTGCACACGGTGGTCGTATGGTAACAATATGTGACCGGGGGCCGGGGCTTAGCCCTGGCCCAGACCGCGTCCCAATTCACAACATAATGCAATTCAAATAATTTAAAACCCATATAGTTGTTAAGAACCAATGGTGGGCACGCCGGTTGGGCGGCCCTACCTAAAGCTCTTCCCCTGCTCGGAGGTCGTGGGGTCGATTCCAGCCAACTACATAAATTTTAACCATTACCTAGGTGACACGTGGTGACCCTTGTTTGGGCCACGTGTCACCAATCCATTCGCCACAATGCCACTTGTCAAGAAATGATTCATCCATAGAACTTCCAACCAACACTTGCCACGTGTCGCACGACCCTGCCAACTCAACATCTGCCACATGTCGCACGACCCTGCCAACTCAACATCTGCCATGTGTCATACGACCCTACCATGTCAGCATCCATACGGATTGTACGGACTGTACAGTTTTTTTTGCCTGTTTGATGATTTGAAAAGAACATGATATCTCACTCATCCAACATCCGTTTGAACCTGAACGAGTTGTGTTGGGTTCGTGACGACGAGGCCTACGCACCCGTTCAATTTGAAGCGATTCCGAGCACTTTGAATTTTGAGCAAAATTTGATCCCTTGGATCAGCTGACAACCCATGTGTTTCGGTAGATGGCTACTCTTTTATATAGACTTTGACATTGTTTATGCTTTGTAGGTACAAGAAGAGGATTGAGGATGAAGAAGACCAAAGATTTCAAAAGACAGAAGATTTGAGCAGAGAAAAATATGAAGGAATCTGTTCAAAGGACCAATGAAAAAGAGAAAGGGGGACTATGAGAAATAACTCCTACTTAATAAATACTCATACTTTTAATGTTTAAATGAATAAATCCTATGGTTTGTAATGAGGTAGACTAAATTCTAGAAGTCTACGTATGAGTGAAAGATGAGGACAATGAGAGATATTGAGGATGGAGATCAGTTGAGAGATTCATGGAAAGATTCAAGGATATATGGTGGAGAGATCATAGGATATGGTTATGGAGATAATTATGCATTTAGTTGAACTAATTATATAACTGTAACATAGTTGTTATGGTCACCTATTATTATATAAAGGGACCATTTGTACAATAGTGGACACACAAGATTGATGTTTTAATAAAAAATCCCCCTTTGAGGGATTATGAGAAAATTCTTGGTGTCCCTTGCTTCGTTTTGAGTTTGCATAAGGTAGTGTGTTTATAGTTTAGAGTATGGTGGTTGCATCAGGCCATAATAAAGGAATAGGCCCACAATGTAATTAAAAGGAAATAATATAATAATAAAGGGTAGTTGGCATAAAACCTCGAGAAATACTCATGACAAATTATAAATACACATGAGTGTCATTATATTGGATATATGTGTTGAATTGTATTGTCTTGTAGCAAGCATGGCTTATGGAGTGATTCCTTCCATAAGGAATATTCGATGGTGTTATCATTTCTTAAGGGTTCTTGTTTATATATTCTTGATGTTGTTCACAATGAATGCTTTAGTATCTTTGGTGTTTAGGGTTTATTCTAAAGTTTTATGGTGGTTTCTCTCTTATATCTTTGAAATTTTACTACAACCCAACTTTGAAACTAGTTCGATATATACCCTTTATTGTGAGTCATCTACAAAATTGCTAATATAAGTTTAAAATGTTTGTTTCTCATGAATAAAAAAAAAAAAAGCATAAATGCAAACCTATTATTATCTTGAAAAACAAGCATAAATGCAAACATATTATTATCTTGAAAAAAAAAAGCATAAATGCAAACATATTATTATCTTGGAAAAAAAAACATAAATGCAAACATATTATTATCTTGAAAAATCTAAAAGTAGAAGGCTAATGCTAGGTTCTAAGGCAGTTGGGTTGCATATAGGCTATGATTTCCAAATCGTCTAGAATTGTTTGAATTAGAGACCTAATATTGTAGCATGTAAACAAGAGAAAATTTTTATACTTGGGATTCACAAAATCCTACTTATATTTATTGTGATATGTACACATAATAAATGTGTTTTTATTTTATGAATAAAAAATGTGACTATATATGTAAATAAAAAATTCTAAACCATATAATATCCAGATATAAATTATCATTTCATATGTATGTAAATCAAAGGTTCTCAACCATATAATATCCAAATATGAATTAACATTTCATTAAGGTTTAAAGTTTATGGATTAAATTCCAAAGCTTCTTAACCCCTAAGTGTTTTGTTGGATGTTCATAAACATCTTTAAAAAAAAATGATACTCAAGATCAATTCTTACTCCTCAATTTTAATGATTCTAGAGAATACACTTTCACTTTTAAACTTAGCTAGATAATTATTATTCTATTCTCATTTCATTTTAGTATTTTCATTATTTATACTAAGAAACATAAATTCAAATAATTTACATTAATATTAAGATAATTTTTTTTTTAACTAAAACGGTTATATTTTATTGATAGAAGAGGCGGTTGGGTCATGGTCAAATCAACCAGAATTACAAATAGTCTTTGTCTCTCTTTCCATTAAACAATCTAATCTTTTATTTCTTTCTGTTATAGAATGGGATTGAACCTAGGTGCTTCATCATTCTTTCTGAAAACTCCTTGAGGAAAGTTGCATCCCTCATTTGCCTTTTTGTTTGCTTCTTTATTCGAGTTGCGGAGGATGTGATAAAAATCAAAGGAGGCGAAGCTTTGTAAAGAACCCCAGAGTCTCTGAAGAGTCTTGTTGAGAGCCGGATTGGCAAAATGCTCCTTAGAGTTTACAATTTTTATCAAAATTTCTGAGTTGCTGAAGACTTGAAGAGCTTTGTTTTCATATTTCAGAGCGATCTGGCAGCCTTTTAACAACCCAAGGATTTCGGCCTGGTTATTTGTGCTTTTCCCTAACCCCCAGCTGAAGTTGTCTTCGTGGGAACCATCATGGGAGTAGATAATTCTGCCAGCTCCTGCAGTCCTAGGATTCCCTTTGGAGGCTCCGTCGAAGAAGATTGCTACCTTATTTTGCTTTCTCCACTAGGCTTGGAATTCTTCATCCGGAGTTCTTATGCACCAAGGGGGATTTGAAGATGGACGGGCTAGAATCTTCGTCTTTCCCTGATTCAAGAGGGTGCCCATCTAGTTTCTCTCCTCTGAATTGAGAGAGGTGTCAAGCTTTGCCGAGTGATTGCCCAATGCTTCCAACAGATATGTCTTGGCTTTGACCGCTACCGTCAAAGGTCTGTGAGTTGTATCATTAAAAATAAGATCATTTCTTGCGAGCCAAATCTTCCGACAAAAGAACCTGGGGATGGAAGACCAAATCCGGTTCCACATTGATTTATAATTTATCACCCTTGGATATTGGTCTTGCCATGATCCAAAAAGAGCGCCAACTGCGATCTGAGAGGGAGCGATCACCTTGAGGCATTGGAGCGCATGTGACCAAACTGATTGGGCAAAAGGGAAATCCACGAAGAGGTGGTCTATAATTTATGAGGCCATTCTACATAAGATGCATCTGTGTGGCCCATGGATACCCCATTTTTCTAGATTTTCTCCAGTCAACACGCGCCTGTGAAGGAGCACCCACGTAAAAAAATTGATTTTTGGGAGGCCGTAGTTGTCCCAAACTTGCTTCCAGATTGTAGGATTAAGGAGAGGAGGTTGTTGGACTTGTAAAATGGCGTGACCTTGGGCGACTGTGTACGTTCCTGTCTTCCCCCAGCTCCAACAATCATCCCTATGAAGGCTTACAGGAGCTGAACCGTTCAGCGCTTCGAGGAGGAGGTGTTTCTGGTGGAGAAGATGCGTTGGCAGGTCAGGGAAAACACAATCTGCCCAGAAACCATCTTTATACCACACCAAGATATCTGCTAGGCTTATCATCCCGAGCTGAGAAAGCCACACACGAATTTCTATTAATTCCACTATGTTTTCCAAAGGAGGTTTGCCCATAATGTTGTCTGTCTAGAGCAAGGTTCTTTTTCCATTCGAGACCTTTTCTACAGAGATTCCATNTCTGCTAGGCTTATCATCCCGAGCTGAGAAAGCCACACACGGATTTCTGTTAATTCCACTATGTTTTCCAAAGGAGGTTTGCCCATAATGTTGTCTGTCTAGAGCAAGGTTCTTTTTCCATTCGAGACCTTTTCTACAGAGATTCCATAGCTGGTTGCCTTTGGGGGTATTATCATTCTGAAGATTTCTCAATGATACTCCTTTGAGATACTTCTTTCAGAGGAGTAGGTTGACAAGGTGGCTTTTTCTAGAGTACAGTTGCCATAAAATTTTGCCTCCAAAGATGATATTGGCCAGGACTGGGTCTCTTACTTGGAGTCCACCTTCTTTCTTCGGGCGTTTTACAATTTCCCAACTGACTAAATGAAACTTACGCTAATTTCCTTTGCCTCCTCGCCAAAGGAAGTCTCTAATTAGCTTCGAGATATGCTCTGTGATCGCCTTTGGAGCAAGAAGAAAGGAGGCATGATATAAAGGGAGGGATGACAAGACTACTTTGATGAGAATCAGTTTTCCAGCATTGTTAAGCCACTGTCCTCCCCATGCTACAATTTTAGATTTAAATTTGCTAACGACTTCCATCCATAGCGAGGATCTATTTGCTCCCAGCATTAGAGGAAGACCTAGATACTTAATTTTGTCTTGAAAAACAAATCCTGGAAATCCCAAGAGGTGTGCAATTCTGTGAATGGTTTTCTCATTCGTGTTCCAACCATACACAACACTCTTTCTTTTGTTGACCAACGCTCTTGAGATGCAGCATAAATTTTATATAATCTCATTGAACGCCCTTGCTATTCGAAGTGAAGCTCCTCCCAGCAGAAGGGAGTCATCATCAAACAAAATATGATTGATTAATTATGTTCCTTTCACCATTCGAATGCCCAGAATTGCCCCAATGTTCCTTTCAACTATCAGTTTCCTACTTAGGGAGTCTGTCATCATAATGTACAGGAAGGGGGATAACAGGAAACCTTGCCTTATCCCTCTTGTTGCTTGAAAGTAATTAGTAGGCCAACCATTTACTAGAGGAGCGATCTAGGGCTTGTCAATGCAGGCTTTGATCAGATTTACAAATTCTGGGCTAAAACCATAAGAGAGCATCACTTTGTATAGAAAAGACTGCTTGACCCGATCGAAGGCGTTGGCCATGTCTAGCTTAATGAGCATTCCTTGCTCCTTCCTCTGAAGGCTTGAATGAATGGATTCTTGTACAAGAATCACATTATCCAGGATATGCCTTCCTTTGACGAATCCCCCTTGGGTGGGGGAAATGAGCTGTCCAGGCAAGGGTTTTAGTCTATTTTCCAGCAGCTTCGAGAGGATTTTGTAGGAGGCATTACAAAGCGAGATAGGTTTGAATCTGTCAAAAAAGACCGGGTTCACTTCTTTAGGGATTAAGGCAAGAAAAGTGGAGTCGGTGCTACCTCCCACCTTGGTCTTTTGCTGAAAAGTTTTAACCATTCTCAATAAATCTGTCTTGATAATTATCCAGCAAGATTTGTAGAAGTGTATGGAAAATCCATCAGGGTTTGGGGCTTTGTCAGATTCCATGTCCCAAATAACCTTGTTGATTTCCTCCTCAGAAAATGTTTTCAAGAGACTTGCGTTGATCTCATTACTGACAAGATGAGGCATATGGGAAAGGAAGTCAGCGGAGACTCCTTCATTTCTTGCCCCATCCTCTGAATAGAGTTTCTGAAAATGAATTTCTGTTGCTGCCTTTATTTGATCAAAACCTTTGGAGACTGTACCCTCTGCTGTAGTGATTTCGGAGATGTGATTTTGGGAGAGACGGGCTCTGAAATGCCTATGAAAGAAGGTCATATTACGATCACTGGCTGTCAGCCACAAGCTTCGGGACTTTAATTTCCAGTACTCCTCTTCATATCGAAAAGCTCTGTGGGAGGCATGTTGGGCAACTTCTTCCTTCTCTAAGTTCTAAATGGTTATGTCCTGGCTTTCCATGTCCATCTGAAAATATGCTAACTATTGAACATCCTCTTTCCTTTTTGTAGAGTAGGGGTTGGAAGGGGATTTGACCCACTCTTTAAGAGATGATTTTGTTACTTTTAATTTCTGCTCCCAAACAAAACTTGGTGAGCCAATAACCAGAGTGGACTGGGATTTGGTTACTTCTTCCATGAAACCTTCCTGCTCAATCCATTGAGGGATGAATTTAAAAGGGATGGGGCCTAAGTCTTCTTCCTCATCCAATTGTAGGAGAATGGGCTTGTGGTCTGAGGCAATTTTTGGGAGGATTTTGGTGGTCACTACTTTCTTGTCCAGCAAGAGGGTGCTTTGCACTAGGAACCTATCGAGCCTAGAAAAAAATGTGTGCAACCCCTATTCTATTATTCGATCACGTTTATAATCCTTTAGTTGGTTTGATATCAAGAAGGTCCCACTGTTGAATCAAATCCTCTACAAGGGGGAGCAAATGATCCCTGCTAATTATGCCCCCTCGTTTTTCTTTTGGTTCTAGCACTATGTTTAAGTCCCCTGCTACTATAATGTTCTTGGGAGAGTAAACTTTTACAAAGTCGGAAAGAGTTTGCAAACATTCTTTTTTCTCCACAAATTGAACCGGAAAATAAATATTGAACAGAGCGATAGTAATCTTACTTGTTTTGTGGCGGAGTTCTATATAGATCGAGTGTTGTGTCTCGAAGGAAATTTCAAGATGAAACTCGTCTTCAATCCAGACCGTGGCAAGCCCTTCAGAAGTGCCTCCTGCGCTAACAGCCTTTCCACCATTTCTTTTCCATTTCGTTCTACTTAGATCTCAAAGGGCTTCCCCTTCTATTTTTGTCTCTTGGAGCATGTGGATCTCTGGCGATTCTGTCTTCAACAGATTTTTCACGGCTTCGATTTTCATAGGATTCCCTAGGCCTCTTTAGTTCCAAGAGACTAGATGCATTATTTATTGGGATGGGAAGAAGAGGGGCCTCCCTTGGGTGGCCTATCTCTATTATTTCGTCCAATGGACATTTCAAGAGTGGATTGGCTGCCCTTCATTTTATGCCTCTCTGCTTCTTCCTCTCTTGCTTCTTTGAGGGATTTCCTTCCTTCTCTTTTCGATGGTCTTTCAAAAGTATCATATTCTGATGAGCCTGACATTTTCAGGGGTTTCTTCCTTATCATGTCTGCATAGGAGGGGGAAGAAGAGCCTTCTACTTGGTTTTCTGTTTGAGTGGGAAGAACACTTGCATTGTTTTCTTCCAATGTTGGGAGTGAGGCATGTTGATCCAAATCATGAGCTATCGCCAAAGGTTCTTCCTGAGTATTGAGAGGTTCAAAAGGGTTCGGAGTTGATTCTATCTGAATAGGAGCTGTGTTCCCAGCCACTTGAGGCTGCTCTGTATTGGGCACAGTGGATCCTGCAAAAGTCCCTTTCGAACGAGGCTTACTGAGCTGCTTTGTAGGGGTCATCTTCTGAACCTTTGTCCAATGCTCCCCTTTCAATTTTTCTGCTTCCTCCTCTCCTTTATTTTTGCAATTTCTTGCGAAATGCCCATAGTCATGACAATACCTGCACTTGAAAGGGAGTTGCTCGTAGTCCAGTTATTTCACATGTGACCAGTCTGCCATGGTTATCTTGATGGCCCCTGGGAGTCCTATTTCCAGATCCACCTCCACGTAGATTCATGTGCAGGAGTATTGATCCTTCCTTTCTACTTTGTCAATGTATTTTCCAAGAGCATTCCCAATTGATTCTAGGGATTTCGGGCTCCAATAGTGCAGAGGCAGGTGTGGGAGACTGGGACTGTCGAAGGCACATCCTGAGCTAGATCAAAGTCTGGCGTCCACTAGTTCAGGTATAGCCCCCGGGGACCCATAAAATAAGGTATGTTTTTGAAGATTAGATTCTTGTCTTCAACATTGTCGAAAATGAAAACATAGTATCCTTTCCCGACGAAATGGCTCTTGATGCCTTCTGAGACAAGTGGTCTCCAATTCCTCTGATTCCACGCTTCGATGGCTTTTGGATAAGGCCGTAAATAGGTAAACTAACCTATTAGGCCTCTTTCAACAATGTTTATAGCAGCATGACAGGGCTCTTCGGCTAGGAGAGAGATCAACATGATGACATCCATCTTCTTCACAAATTTTTCTTGGGAGGCTGAGATAGGCCATTTGTTACAGGCCTCAACCAGTTTTTTAAAGGCCGAGAGCTTCGAGGGAGGAGGAGGGGAAGGCTTAGAGCCCCCTCCTGATGCCATGGCGGCTGAGAGAAGAATGCAGAGGGAGGCTCACGTAGAGCAGCGCGTGGGAGTAGCTTTTTCTTCCTAGTTTCTATATATAAATATTTTAAGACAAAAAAAAAATATTTTAAAATTTTCAAATGAACACAAGTATTAAGATAAATTTAAATATATATAAAATATAATATTAAAGTTCTTTATATAAAAAAAAAAAAAACTAGAATCACTAAAATCATTCTAAATCATTATTAAAGAATCACTAAAATCATTCTAAATCATTATTAAAGAATCACTAAAATCATTCTAAATCATTATTAAAGAATCACTAAAATCATTCTATACTTTATACTATGAAATATATATGGTTTTCAAAATCCACAACATAATTTCTACTAATTCTGAGACAGATTTATATCCATTATATACCATGTGAGATAGATTTATATCCACTATGTATCATCTTTTCCAGAGATGATAACACAATATCCATTAATAAGGGATGCACCAATTTTTCAAAAGATGGTAACACACTAGTCATTATTAAGTGAAGTAGAATTTTGAAATAACTACGTTACTTCACTAAGGGAAGTAGACTTTTGAAACAACTATATCATTTTACTAACTTTTAAAACGTATTTTTTTTTAAATTATTTAATGATTTTAAAAACATAAATAAATTGTAATCATCATATTAAACTTATATAATATATATACATATATTTTAAACTAGAACTTTATATTACCTTTTAGAGTCAAGAATTACAACATAGATCAATGACATTGGTGGAGAGATCGCCAATAAAGGAAACCAACCCCTCCACTAGGTCTTGAGTTTTTGAATTTTTTTACCAAAAAAAATAAAAACATTCAACCTTATAAAGTTTGACCATATTTTAGAGAACTAAAACTATGGACAGCAAAAACTTGTGAACAATAACATATCGCTAGCCATGCATAAATGGAGAAAATAAAAAATATACAAAGTTTGACCATATTTTAGAGAACTAAAACTATGGACAGCAAAAACTTGTGAACAATAACATATCGCTAGCCATGCATAAATGGAGAAAATAAAAAATATACAGGTAATAAGACTTGTTTTCCATTGGTTCCTCTTGGAGAAGCCTGAATGGAAGAGCCAGGTCATTCTGGGATCACGGGTTTGAATTCACTGTGACAACCTAAGTCACCTGACACGTCCAACCCCCCCCTCGTGTCACAAATTATATGTGTCGGACACCAAACGGTAGGACACGTGTCGGATATTCGTTTAGAACGTGTCATGTTCAGAGGACACCTGTGTCTTGAAAATAGGACACGTGTCCTGCTTAGAAAAGGACCATGGCTCATGTTTTCTCATGCAAGTTGCAGCTATGAGGTGTTTCAGTGTGCAACTAAGGGTTATTTTGTCTTACTAATTCTATTTAAAGAGGTCCTGACCCCTTCCATTTTACCCGCCCTAGTAATTAATGAAAATATTAAATTCTTAAAGTAAAAGTGGCATTCTCCTTTATCTTTCATTTTCATCCTTTTACTTAAATTTTTAACATTACCATTAATTGTTTCAGGATGTTTGAGAGTGGTTCCAACCTCATTGGA
>JASDQU010684240.1:41262-57632 GCA_032191745.1 Picea mariana | reverse complement strand
TTCCATTTTCCAAATTATTTATTTTGAGTATTTTTAAGAGAATTTGTGACTAAATATTAGAAAATTAACATATTTTCATTATATCTCAAAGTTGGATGAGTTTTATGATGACTACAGGCATATTTGAAGATTTTCACAAAGTCAAAAATCACCACCTAGCTTCAAATTCGAATTTTATCTTCTTTGAAAATGTGGAGATAATCATTCAAGCTCACTTCAAGGAGAAGATCATGGAGATAGAATATCTTATCCAAGATATTTGTGGAGGATTTGAAGGGATAGGTTGAGAGAAAAGTGGATATGTAATTATGAGTCTCTTATCTTCATTTATGTATAAATAAGAGGGTTCTCTCCTCATTTCAAAAGGAGGGCCTCTCTCTAGAAATAGAGAACAAAAGATTGGAACTTTGATTCATAGAGATTTGATTCTAAGATAGTGATTTTCATTGTTTTGTTATGAGTTGATAGATTAGTTTGTTTATGTGAGCTCACATATGTTTTTCATCTGTCTTTACTTGTTATTTGTTGTGTGTTTGTTATAGATACTTTTCAATAATTTCATGTTTATTTCAATTAGATTTCATTTATGCACTTTCCTATTTTCATAGATTAATTTTGCATTTGATGCCTTTGAATTTAGATTTAGTTGCTTTCATAGTCAGATTAAGTTGAATTTGATTTCGTAGATTCACTTTAAGTCTCCTGCATAATATAGGAAGGAGAATTAGGGTAGATAGTTTAACTGTTTCATTTCAAGTTAAGTGTGCCTCCTTTTGAATGTTAGATTAGGCTAGATTTGATTTTTACATGCTTTCATAGATTAGTTGCTTAATTTAGATTAGTTACTCATCCAACGACAACAGTTTAATGGTTTCTTTCAAGCATTAGCATAGGCTAGTATACTCTTGCCCTTCATTTTCCATGCTTACACCTCATAAGTTTACGAACCTCCCGGATTGATAATTTATTGTCGCATTTATAAGCATTAATTTTACTCGACAAATCTCACAGTATTTGAAAACAATGGATATTTACTGGCATCTGAAAAACTTTGACTAGCAGGTTTCTGTTGGACCACCATGAAGCCTTCCAAGAAGTTGTCCTGCAACTCGATGATGTACAGAGCCAAGTCAAGATGATCGACCACAAGATGAACTTAAATGCATAAAATATGGTTGGCATGGACTTGTCCAATTTGGACTATGCTCAGCTCCAAGTTCCAACGACATAAGGCATAACCATTAGCTAAGTTTTTATGTTGTTCCATCTGTGTTTCTTATTAAATTACCTGAGAGGTATGGGTTTACCACCTTTGTATATTAGAATAAATAATAAAAATAGGATAGAAAGTGGAACTATAAATGTGTTGAACCAACGCAGAGTAGATCTAGTTGGGAATTGGCATACACAGTTGCAGAGAAAATAGAAGAAAAGATAAGCAGGAGAGAAACAATGGAATAATTCTCATTAACCAAATGAATGAATGATAATTTACACAGGATATACTCTGTATAACTCAACCGATGTGCACTGGAGGAGACACCAATGTGCTATAGTGGTGGTCTATAGTGATCTGGACACACACCAATAGTTACATGATTAAACTGCCACCTAGTCTAGTCTCTCGGGTAGTTACGAGAGTGAACTACCACCTAGCTGAGTTAACTAGTCTATCAGTCTTCAATTAATTGACTGAAACAGAGTGAAGTGAGGAGGAGATTAGGGAATCATGGGTAATGCGCTATTCTGGTGATGATCCCAAGGACAATGAACATTAGCTTGTGATGATCCCAATGTTGCATGGTGATAATCCCAATGTAGCATCTAGACTCCACTCAACTGATCAAACTGAAGTGAAAACTGAAGAGAATATTCTCCCTAGAGGAATATTCTCCCTAAAATATAGGATACTGAATAATGACTAATAAACATAGGAAAAATAAATCCTAGGTGTGTGTGAAGTAACTCCAACAAGAACTAGAAGCTATATTTGTTTTAGTTTATCAGTTATAGGAATTAGACATATCAAGCAAACTCGGAATGACAATGTTATGTTTTGTTGCTGGTCTAGTTTCTCTGTGGGCAGGAAAACAATAAAAAAAAATTGTATAATATCTTCTCGTTAGTAATATATAGACTCAATATTATGGAAAAAAAGAAGAAGAGATGAGTAGGCCTTAATGTGGATGGAAGAAAAATGCTAATATGGGTATAAAATATATCTAAACAATGCTACACATATGGGATTATTCCATCCATGCATGCTCTTTTAACTCAATGAATGAATCATTAGGAAAGCATATTTAAATTTGATTTTACTATAGTGGTAAGTGTTTCTCTACTAGATCTTATGAGACGTATGGGACTATAGAAAAAGAGGAAGAGAAAATGAAGAAAGGGATGAGGGATAAGAGAAAGAGGAAAAGGAAGAGGGGGAGGAGGGAGAAGGGAAAACATGGAACTGGGGAAGAAAAATAGGATGAGGGAGAGGAATATCATGTCCTAGTTTCAACCCTCTTGGATAATTTTCATTTAATTACGTTTAAATGAGTTTCATAGATAATTTATTACATTGTCTCATTCAGAACATGATGTAGGCATTCCATGCTGATTTGAATACTTGTAAATATTGTTATTTTGCACTTAATAAATGAAACAAGATTGAATGACCATGAGCTCCTAAAAGGGATATGATACCACAAGAGGGTAAATGTGAGGGGAGTTGAGGGAACTCTACATGCCTAAAATTATATGTCAATTTTTCTACTCATCTTGTTATTAACCTCCAGTCTGTTGAACCTAGCTTATAGTTGAAATTAGAGAGAAAAGGAGTGGATGAAACCAACTTGTAGATATAGGCCATCACCTCCTTAATTATGGGAAATTTGTCCCCCATAAAAAGTTGGTTTAAGACTCTTACTTTCCATTTCTCACTCATGCAAAGAAGGAAAATTTGAATGGGAAAAGAGAGTTTATTTTTGGAGAGGAAAGAAAGAGAAGGAAGTAGGTTTTTTTTTCTTGGGAAAAGAAGGCTTCCATACTATGGGATGGAATAGGCATGAAAGGAAGCCATTAGAACGTTTAGAAGAGCCCATAACTAAAACATATTATGCTAGATTTAATAAACAACAAATTGGACCTTTCTATTCCCACATTGAAAAGAATTGGAGGGAAGGAATTCTTAGGTATTATTGAGAAGAGAAGGAATAATTATCCTTTTGTTGTGTGGCGAAGGTATTGTGGGTACCAAAGAGCTATTTATTTACAAGAACTCAGTAGTGGGATACTTCATTAGTTTTCTTCTTGCACCTAAGATGCAGAGACTGATTTGAGAATTATGCATTTCTCTTCTCTACCCTAGTGGTATCATAGCCTATCTAGGGGGTGGTGTCCATAAAGAACTACCTATGGTTGGGTGGAAAATCTCTTTATCTTAGTTAGTTTCTTGGCATTCAATATCCAACATAGATATGTACTTCACCTTTTCTCTAGAAGTTCTCATTATTTTTGGTATAAAAAATATTTTTCTGTAGGATCTAAGTCCTATTGTTACTCTTTGATTTTTTGTGAATGAGAAGACATTGAACTATTTTTTTTCATTGTTCTTTATATAATATTTCAATTCTAGGTTTGTTATGGATCATGGTCATGTAATGTCAATTTGAGTTGGAACTTGAATCTCTTTTTCACTTTCAAGTTTCTTATTTTACCTATCATTCTATTTCCTTCGAAGGTTTACTTGAAAGGAATCTCATCTTCTCTTTTCAAAATCCCAACCTTTCAAATTCTTGATGACAGTGTTCATATGTTTAGCTTGACATGCTTTAGTCCTTTAGTGAAAAGTATATTTATAGGCCTTTTCATAACCTTAGCCTTGACCATTTCCAAATTATTTTAACCCTCAAAGCTTAATTGGCATGAAATAATGATAAGTATTTTTTATGGGGAGAACCCTCTTTTAAAATCCAAGTTTTGTCATCTATTGACAATACGTTTCATACTTAGGTGTGTAAGTATTTCTCACATCGTTTCTCTTCATATCAAACTTTACATAGCTATCAAAACTCTCATGAAATCATAATCGAAATTCTTTAATTTGATTGCGCATAGGGGCGTTGGATGTGAATGAGTACAGAGGGAGACTCGGGTAGCTCCATGGTGCTCATTCTTTCGAGCACTCAAGAGCTGTAAATCCCAATACCCATGTGATAGGGATTTCTCAATGCATATAACGACTCTTTTTATATTGATTCCTTTTTCTAACTAGTCAATCTCTACTTGAAACTATTCAACTTCTATTTAAATTTTATTGTACAAATAGACCTATAATTTTGAGAGGATATGGGAAACTAATCTATCACATACACTCATGGGCAATTTAATTTTTATTTTTTATTTTTTTATGTTTTATCATGCATTGGTTAATATTGCCAACATTTATAATACGGCTTCTTCCTTCTATTCGAGACAACCACTATCCATCTATGTTTGGAGATCTTTCAACTTCATAGATTTTGACTCCAAAAATGAGAATTTTTTTTAATTTAGGCTAGAGTTTTAACTTTTGACTATTGCAATCAACCTTGGATAATACGTTCTTTGTATAGTTGGGGTTTCAAAATAGCATTGATTTCCTATTTCGTGTAGTTTGGATTCTTTCCCATCTAACATCGTTCACTACTCCTTATTAACATGTAAGTTTATTGATAACAAAATAAGGAAGATTATTTATGAACTTCTTTTATAGTGCAAAAGCAAAATGCAGGTTTCAAAGTAATATACACATGTCCCAATTTTATGTGRTATGCGCAGAGGTACCATATATCCTTTGAGTGCCTTGTAATTGTGCTGAAAGTTTCAAGAAAGTGAAATTGTTTCATAGAGTACTTAAATATATTGTTTAGTAGACATTAGTGGGAAAGTRCTGGGGCAACGACTTAACATGCTTGAGAATATCAATTTTTCATTATTGATAAGTAATTATTATTGGCCTAACTTTAATGMCATTACTATGAAAGATAAAATATCAAAAAGTTGGTAGAGATATTGTAATATTTATAAAATGTGATATGGTTATGGTTTACTAGTTTCTTTTCCATTTCACATACTATTACAYCTTTGGRCAAAGAAAAAATTATATATATATATATATATATATAAGAAATAATTATGCYAAATGAAGAACCATAAACACTATTTCYATTCATAAATAYCATTTATGTTCATAAATAAATGTTGTGTGTATCATTTTTACAATGTTATGTCTTAAAAGACATYTATTATACRTTAAAAATTATGTACTATTATATTTAAATTTGCCAAACAAATAAGTGGTCACCATTTCTATTCATAAATACCATTTCTGTTCATAAATAAATGTTRTGTRTATCATTTTTTACAATGTTATGTCTTAAAAGATACCTACTATACATTAAAAATTATGTACTATTGTATTTAAATTTGCCAAACAAAATAAGTGGTCTGCATTATATTGTGTATAATAGAACCAATTTATATTCTCTATATGATGGTATTAATTGCCATATGTTAGCATTGTAAACAAGTAAATTGTTGTCAATTGACGTATGGTTCATGTTTTTCTTTTTAGGCCTGGCATAGTTTGTCTTGAATTAAAGAATTATATAATTTTGGAAAAAAAAGTGTATTTCATCTTGTTGTGCCTAATGTTTAGCAGTTTAGTCTATGAAAAAAGCATAAAAGGCACAATCAAGTTTTTAGGACAAATAAAATGGTCATAATCAAATGCTTATTTATGATAATACAAAACATAGTCCAATGTGAATACAAGCCCTTTATATATAAATATTAAGGTATGTGACAAATTGGTATTAGAGCCAAGGTTATAACATTATGGGTTGTATGGAATCAAAGAAGAAGACATGACAATCACTTGTGATGTTATGTTAAAACTAACATTTCATTTTATTTCTTTTCTTCAACACAAAGAACTGAGAAAGGGTGATAAGTGTTCAAACCATGTCAGGCAATCAATTTTGTGGATTTAAGTAAGTATTACCATGGAATATTTAATACACCTTCAAGAAAATGAGTCCACTGAAAGAAGATATATTGAGATTCTTTCAAACATGGAAGAAACCATGAGTAGCCTGAAAGTAAAACTTCGGATTTGTAGGGTAGATAATGAGAAGATAATAAAATATCAAGAAGAATAGAATGAATTAAATAGTTCCCTACTATATAGTTTGACCAAAATTCATAACAAATGCATCAAGGATATATTTAAAGTAATACTAGTAAAATTCATTCAAGGAAGAGGTGGTATAATATTAAAAATCAGACATCCAGAGATGGGACATATACGCCTTCAAACTCATCAAATAAGTATATAATTACTTTTGGCGATTCAATCAACAATCGTTCAAGTCCTTCTTCTTATAGACATGAGAAGAAGAGGCATCCCAAATACTATTTACAATGGGAATTTAGAAAGGTAAAACCACCTACCTTTGATGGTAAGGTGAAATCAAGTGGATAAGCTAAAGAATGGCTTGTTGGAATAAGGAAATATTTTCTAGATGACTATTCTTGGAACATGAAGGATATGGTAGTCATTTTAATATGGTTGGACACGCATATATTTGGTGGGAATACCTCAAATACATAAAGAATATTAGTGAGAGTAAAATCACCTCGAAGCAATTTAATAAATACTTTCAATAGAAATATGTTTTAGAGAGATATTATGATGGAAAGATCAAATAATTTCATGAAATGAAATTTGGATAGTTGACTATGGATGATTTTTCAATAATGTTTTGGAACTACTAAGGTATGTCCCATATATCAATGATGCGAAGGTAAAAATTTAGTGCTTCCTCAGTGGACTATCTCAATTTTACAAAGACAAGATTGAATTTGATGATCTTATAACTCTTGATGATACAATCAGGAAGGATAAATACTACTATGAACAAAATAAACACAAACCATAATTCAACAAGGCATGAAAGGAAAATAGAAAGGAGAAATATGAACAAAGAAAGAAAGGATTCAAGCCTCAAGGATATAAAAATTAGTCAAAGAATTTCCAACCAAGTTACCCAACATGAAGTAGTTTTTGGTAGAACTACCCATCATAGAGTGGAAACAATCCAACATAATCAGTGGGAGGGAGGCCAAGGGATGTTTGGAAACATCCTYGAAAAYGTTGGGGATGTGGAAGAGATCATTTACTCATAGAGTGTCCCCATAGATAGGAAAATAATAAGACTATATAAAACATACAAGCAAATGCAACAATCAATGGTGTAGAAAGGACCATTCCTAGAAACTATGTTGATTTGGAGGATTGACAAGCAGACCATTAAGAATTAGTGATAGAATTTGAAGGTAAGATTGATGAGAAATCTATTTCTATTTTGATTGATTAATGGTATAATCGTGACTATGTTGAACATACATTTGTTGACTCTTGTATTCTTAAAAAATGAAAGAATAAGAAATCATGGTTAGTGAAGTTGGCTATAAGAACTAAGAGAAAAGTAAGTGAGGTAGTATAGGCATGTCCATTGGAAATAAATGGAATATTCACATGGGAAAATTTTAATATCTTGCCACTTGGTTAATATTATGTTTTGATTGGCACAGATTGACTAGAAGCATATATGGTAAAACTACATTTCCACAATAAAACCTTGACTGCATAGATTATGATGGGAATCTAAGAATAATGAAAGGTACTCCAAAACCCATCTCCATAAGACAAATATTATCCTTGCAGTTGAAGAAGAGTTTCAAAAAGGGTTGTCAGTTGTATGCATTTCATGTGTTGGAATCAACAGAAAATAAAGGCTCAAAGTTCGAAGACTATTCAATACTTTAGGAATTTAAGTATTTGTTTCTAGATGATATATTTGGCCTACCTACAAAGAGGGACATTGAATTTTCAATTTATCTTATAACAAGAACTGCATATATATCTAGATCTCCTTACAAAATGAATACTCATGACTAATGTAGTTGAAAATGAAATTGCAGTAGTTCTTAGAAAAATGATATATTAGACAAAGTGTGTCTCCTTGGGGAGAACTAGTACTATTTGTGAAGAAGAAGGATGGAACCTCATATTGTGCATTGAATACAAACAATTGAACAAGGTTACARTGGAAAACAAGTACCTATTGCCCCATATTCATGACATGTTTGATCAATTAAGAGGGGAAATAGTGTTCTCAAAGATTGAATTGAGATCTGGATATCATCAAGTCATAATMAAATATGAATATTCATAAGACAACCTTAAGGAAAAGTTATGGTCATTATGAAGTTTTGGAAGTAKAATTTGGACTTACCAATGCACCAACCACATTCATGTGTCTTATGAACATTGTCTTCAGTGAATATTTCAATAAGTTTGTACCATTTTGTATTGATGATATCTTTATCTATTCAAAATTTGAAGAAGAACACGATGATCATATTAGAAAGGTTTTGAAAATAATGACAAAAAATCAATTGTATGCCAAGTTCAACAAATGTGAGTTTTATAAAAAACATATCCATTACTTGGGACACATCATCTTAGAGCAAGRACYCATAGTTGATCCACTAACGATTAAGGCCAYCATGAATTYGTCCACTCTAAAAAAATGTGACAAAYRTGATATCATTTATGGGAATTGTTGGATATTATCAAATATTCATTAAGGGTTTCTCCTAGATTGTTCATCTAATAAATTAATTATAGAATAAAGGGATAAAATTTGTGTGGTCTTTGAAATGTGAAGGAAGTTTTAAGAAATTGAAACACAAGGTTACCAATGCACCAATCCTAATTATAACAGATCCTAACAAACATTTTATAGTGTGTATAAATGCATGTAAATGACTTGGTGGAGTCCTAATGCAAGATAACCATGTGGTGAGTTATGAGTCTAGAAAAATAAAAGAACATGAAAAGAACTATGTCACTCATAACCTAGAACTTGTAGCTATAATTCATGCACTAAATATGTGGTGTCAATACTTGATGGGTGGGAAATGTATATTGATTATATATCATAGTGGGTTAAATTACCTATTTGATCAATCAGACTTGAATTCTAGATAGGAGAAATGGTTAATTTTTATTAGTGAATGTGACTTTGAGATAAAAACACATAAAATAAAAAGAGAAAAAAGTAGTTGACGCACTCAGCATGATACATATTTATGAGTGGAACAAAATGAATAACAGACTGAATAAAATACCACAAAGACACAGAGAACACCAACATATATCTAGTGAACAATAACTTCTATTGAATAAATAAAGTAGGATGAAACTGTAAAAATGCAGAACTGAAAACAAATTGCTCAAATGGTGGTAGTTATCTCTGAGAAGAGATGTGGAGGCTACACACATATATCTGAGAAGAATGATTACAATGAGGCTCTAGAGGAATTTTTAACATTACTCATGAATTCCAAAAACCTAGACATCCAAAAACCTAGCCATAGGAGATGAAACGCCAAAATTTATGTGGCACTTGATGGGTAAGTTGGTACCTCAACTTCACGTGGTCGTAAATTTTGCATACGACCACCATTTTAGACGCGTGATAGCCTGTTGAAAATGTATTTTTGAGAACTACACATTATGCCGTCAAACTTTGACTTTGACTACAGTTTGACTGTGGCAAGCCAAAAAAACATTTTTAGGGCCCCAAAATGACTCTGGAAGTAAATAAAGATGTACTGACATGAAAATTTTTCAAAATAAGCCAGTTGGATTAGGTGGGTGGCCATGAATCTCCTCTTGGAAGATTTGTAGGGCTTTAGACAACCCCGAAAGTGTATAAACCACAATTACAAAGAATTATAGAAGAACATGTTGAACTAAAAACTATCAAGAGGAACTAGTTAGAATAGGTGGGTGGCCACCAATATCCACCTGGATCAATCCTCCCCCATTAGGAATCAATGGTCTCCATTTTATTGAGTGCCCCCATCAGGTGGGGAAATTTATGTTGAATTTGGCTCTAGGTGAGCCACTTTCCTTGGTGCAAGAGCTACCTTTCCTTGACAACTTGATAAATATAGATCCTCTGCTCGTGAGTTCCCTTGACCTTTGTGTCCACTATCTAATTAGTGGATGCATGTTCCATGCAGTTAGGGTTCATCTTTGTTATTGTCAACTATTTTGCGATCTCTGAGGTGTCCAATAGTGGTGGAAAATATCGCCGGAGGAGGTCCACATTGAACACTGGGTGCAAGCCAAGGAAAGGGGGAGTGTTGAGCTCAAAATAATTGTCACCCATAACCTTGGTGAGAGTTTAAGGCCTATAGCGAAGTGGATGGAGCTTCTGATGGGGCCCTGTAAGGAATTCTTTTTGCAAATGTAACCAGACCTTGTATCCCACCTAAAACGTGTGCGGTACCCAATGTTGATCATGGTGTTGCTTGTACTTAGTGTTAGCACTCTGAAATTTATTTGGGTTGTATCAATGAAAACCTTGAGGTAACTATTTCAACCAACTTTATATTGTATTCTAACCTATACAATCAGAGAGGGCTCTCTTAGATGTCTAATGACTCGTAATAACTCAAAGGATTCATCAATAAATGCACAAAGGTCAGATTCTGCAATAGGATAGTTTTTTTTTTTTGTTTTAAAATGGTTGGTAGGAAAAACAAGGAAAATGTGCCATTGGGAAATGGAGTCAAGGAATGAATTCCATGTTTTTACAGTCAACAACTGGTTGAATTCTTTCTGCAAATTTGAGGGAAAATAGGTGTTATGCTCAACAAATAAATGATATGAAATGAGCGATGGAAAGGAGAAGAAATCCCACTACACTACAAACATCAATCAGTGGATGAATCTCCAATGCAGCTTTAGAAGAAAGGAAACAAATATTAATTACTAAAAAGAGCATCAAATAAAGATGAATTCTGCTAAAGTAACCATTAACACATAACAAGCATCATCAGTGTGAAAGGAGCATAAAAAATGGTTAATTCCTACCACTTAATCTCAGACAATGCTAGAAGAAAAACACAATCATGGAAATGATATACAAGAAACACATATCGAACATAAACACCGTGATGAATCTCAAATCTCATAAAGAGGAAACTTCTGCATTAACTTCAAAGGAATAAACAAGTCTTGATCTGTAGTACAATAGTCCTCTTTTCCCCAAAAGAATCCAGCCCTTATCTACTCTTGTACCATGAAATATATACCCCTTTATGTCCTTTCTAGTTCACCATTTCTAAATCCAACCCCTTTCCCAAAATAGAAACAGTAACAAACAGAAAATGACATGTTTTAACTAATTTCCTGCTTTTTGGGAGGTGAAATTATGAAAAATAGGCTTCAAAACACCACTTGTAATTCTCAACCTATAATAGATGTTTAACATCTAAGAACGGTTTTTGTAGGTAATATGGTTCTAAATAAAAATGTCTCTCTGTTTCTTGAAATTCATCTCCATCTGGCTGAAATACATGTTGCAAAAACATGTCTCAAACATGAAATCATGAAAACTGAAAAATAGGGTTCAAACACCCCTATGAATCTATCAAAATATGAAAAAAATTTCAAATCTAAGAGGGGTTTTTATTATTTGGTTTCTTCTCGACAAAAACCTCTTGGGGATTTTCACAATTCCTCTCCAGTTGGTCAGAAAGTGATCTTGAAGCTGACCACTAAACCATTCATTTGCGTAGCGTGCCCTGTAGCCTATGATCAAGAAAGTCCTCTGCGCGACAACATCCTCTGCGTAGAAAAATATCTGTGCGACAAAATCCCCTGTGTGACAACATTCTCAGCACAACAAAATACTTTGCGTGACAACATTCTCTGCATGACAACATCCTCTGTGCGACAAAATCCTTTGCGCGTCAACATCCTCTGCACGACAAAATCGTTTGCGTGACAACATCCTCTACGCAATGAAATTCTCTGTGCAGCGCACATGAAATGAAAGAAACAAAATACTTTGTGAAACAAACTTGCACAATGAGTATGCTTTTGAATTTTGCAATGATACCAATGACATGGAGTGTCATGATTGTTCCTTCTCTAAGCTCATGAAAGGTGATGATGAACCATAATACCCTTTGACGTGATATTCACCCTAACCTATGACTCATCTAGGAATGCCTTGATTTTCCCAAGATCATGTCATGAGTTTCAAAACTTTGGACAAAACTCTAACTCTAGCCATGAAAATCATGGTGCTAACAGATGGCTCCAATGGGGATGCTATCCTCCTAGTGAGGTAGAAAATAACTCGTAGAACCTGTGCCTATCCATTGGGCTTCTCCCAAACTTAACTTTCTAACTGTAACTTGTAACCTGCTCTCTTGCTGACATGGAACCAATCACACTGAAATCCAAACCTGAAATGTTCTGCCACAAATTTATTCTGCAACTGAACCAAACCCAAACTGAAAATTACTGAAATAAATGCTCGACACGCTGAGCTTATTCACACCTACCTACACTAATTGCTGAAAAATTACCAATCAAGTGAAATAAAAATGCCAATGCAACCATGCAAGTACTTTATCCACGAGTTGAATTCCTTTCGTATCTTTGATTAGTATTGAAAGGGAAAACTCTCTCAATGGAAACTCATCAAATTCAATATTGACTAAATTTAAAAACTTAGGTCCATTCATTGTTTCCAAAAATGCTGCAAAAGGATCTTGAAAAGAAATAAAACTAATTTCAGGAGATTTCACAAGACTATCATCTTGTATCATCCCTCCAACTACATTTTTTATTCCATAAATCTCAAAATGATGGCTATCATGAAAGGGTTGAAGATATGTATTAGATTGTTGCAATGAAACCCCTGATGGAAAGAAGGACATGGATGATTTGGACAACAACTCATCATCATCTACATTTTCAGATTCATCTTTGACCAATGGCTGCAATTTTGAACTGATAACACCTTCCATATAACAAGCAACAGGGTCATCAAACACATGAGAAGATTGTTGCAATTTCTTATCAATTTGTTCCAGTGAATCTGTGTGATTTTTCATCAACACACATTCCTCTGCTTCAATGATGATATCAAAATTTTCTTTCAACAATTTAAACGAACAAAAGCATAAAGGTAAAGAATTTCCTTTAGCTGATTTGGTACTTTCTTCATATTCTTCTTTGTAATTGTGGTATGTACATTGATTGCTCTCATTACACTGCTGAAAATGAACATTTTTTATAGAGAACATGCAACTAGTTGTTCTAGGAAGTCAACATCATAATAATAATCATATTCATCATATATAGGCAAATCAACAACATCTGCAATGTCATCTATCAAGAAAATTTTTGAGACATCAACCTTCTCTTCAACAAGATGATTTGCAAATTCATTTTCTTGACTATCTATAAATGAATACATAAAACTATCAACCCCATGCTTATCATGAGATGGATCAAAAACTAAATTAGCATCTTCTTTTTTAATAACTAGAATATAATCCTTTGCAAAATCATCAATATTTAAAGATTCAAGAGAACGTATGATACTATTAATCATCTGCTCAAGATTCAAATCAATTGTTTTTTGTTCATATTCATTATCATGTTCTTTAGCATCCAACTCCTCATTTCGAATATGTTTACATGCTTGAATATTGTGTTAAATCTCTTGAGCATCATTAAACATTTGTTGTAAGTACTTAGATCTTCTTTCCATCAGCAGGAAAGACAAATATGGATGAAACGATGTTGCATAATGGAGCATGGTAGTAGCTTCAGTGGGTTGAATTTATTTGGGAAAGTTGTAATAAGTACTGGAAAACCTCCTACTGAATGTAGAAATAGTTTCACTGCTCTGCCTTTCCATGACATAGAACTCTGTAATATGTAGATCTAAATATTTCCTCTTGCCCCAAAATTTCAAAAAGACATTCTTCAATTCCTCCCACGAGATAATTGTCTCTGGTTGCAAGTGTTTAAACTAGTCTTTGGTATCCCCTTTCAAGGATTAATAGAATACCCTCATACAAACATCATCGTGATCAATCTCAAACAAATCTACAAAATGTTCAAAATCTTGGAGGTGCTCTTCATTTTTGATGGTATTAGGTTCTCCATCAAACACAGGTAGGTACTTATAGTGCTTTGGAGGAACATTATGAAGGATGTGAGGTAATTTTAAAGTTATGTATCTTTGTTGAATATTGGAGGGTGTTGGATCAAGTATAGGAGGTGAGATATCAACCTTGACTTCATGAGGCTCATCAATTTGGCTATGGTCATCACATGGCTTGGATGGAAGATTTTGATCAAAATCAGTGATACAATGAAGAGATACATGTACAAATTTAAGAGGAGGATATACAAGTGAAAGATTCTCATGATCATCATTTCAATGCAAATGGTAAAGAAAAATTTTCTTAGCATGTTCAGGAAAGTACAAAAGGTAATGAATAACAAAAAATATTATGTCTTGGAAAAAACTCAACTTCAGGTACTTTTTTCTCCAATGATGTCCTTTCATACCTCTGTCAATGGATCTCTTCCTCCAATGGAGTCTCTGAATCTAAATTGAAGATTTATTGGAGTATCTAGGTGGAAATGTACAACCTTCTTGTGGCTAGCCTCTGTCCACCATTAGAAATCAGGTCTAAACCTTGTCATTTCTCCCAAGGAAAATACAACTTTCGTTCCCCGACAATGGCGCCAAAATGTCAGCACTCGAAACTTTATTTGTGCTACATCAAATAAAACCCCAAGGTAATTTTTTCAACCAACTTTAGATTGTATTCTGACCTATACAACCTATTGTTCATGATATTAAAATTAAGGTTCAAAGAGTAATGTCAGGCATCAGGAAAATTTAAAGAGAGTGTTTTTAAAAGGTGTTTTTTCTACCTTAGTTATACAAGAAAAACTCCTTAAATGAAATTAACAATATGGCATCACAGAGGTCGTATTTTATGTCTAAGTCAAAATTGTAATATTGAATGGTGTGAGAGAGAAATACAAATTGTTAAACAAAGTAAGGCATCAATTGTTGAAGAGTCTCACCTTGTTGCAGTAGAAGAAAATGAATAGTGTAACCTTGAATAAAGTATAAGATCCAGTAATCCACACAACTTGTAGTTCTTGATTTACTCACAGTAAATGCAGAGGAAAAACTGCTTACTCAACAAATTACTGATGCAATACGATTATAGTAGTTGTTGTACTAAATTGAAATCAAACATTTATCAAGGAATTACATAGAGAAATGTTGAAATATGGAAAAACAGAAGAAACACATAACCCAGACTAAACAAATTTTGGAATCTCTTTCTGCACTAGTATTGATACTCAATAAGGATATTTTTCTCTATTACAATCGAAAATAAGCAACCTGTGATAGGTCATGAATCTATGTATTTAAACAAACTGTCTCAACTCAAAACAGTTGGACTTCTTATAATTAAAAATAGAAAATATTTTTGAATAAGGCAACAAAATGTAAAATCTGAAGATCGTCACTAGCGTTCTCCTCTATCTCTTCATATGATGGTAGGGACGTTTATTTTCCTCATTCTTTAGCTTGGATACAGTTGTTGTCTGATCTTCTTGAGGATTTGGCATGCATTTCTAGCCTTTTTTTTTCTGCCATCTGTCCCTCAAATATATGAATAACATGTGCATGTTCCCTTATCTGTTTTCGAATGTTCTTGTTTTCCCATATTCAACACATTGGATGAATTTACTCAATAATTGCACCACTAACCTTGAAGGCTCAGTTGCTTCCTTCACCTCGAAAGTGTATAACTTTCTCTCTACCTAAGGAAAATTTTCTTGTATCCTTTTCGCTCCTTGAGATGTGACCTGTAACTGTAAGCTTGGGTTTACTATCCACTTATTTATTTGAAGGAGATCAATTTGGTTCATTTTATGGATGATCGTCATAACTTCTTCTTTGCTTGTTCTGGAATTGTACTGGTTCTTTGCTATATAAATTTGACCCAGGGCTTTGGAAATAACATTTCCTTCAAAATCAATTAGTCCTTTGTCCAGTGATGCCAATGCTTCTAGATAAGATTCATTTACCTCTCTAGTAAGTCTTTTGATTTCTGCTAGATTTGTTTCCCAGGCCTTTAAAGCCATATCACATTTTATTTGTTCTAAACGATAAATCCAATGAACATCTGAGACATGATCCTTTGGTACCAATAAGACGACCTCTTGAAACTTAACTCAAGCTAAGTGAGATTCTCTTTATTTAATATAGATATCTTTTAGAGCGAGGTCTACTGCCTAGTAGCATTTATGGATGGCATCGACCTTCATGAAGAGATCTTGCTGGGATATTTCTAGTTTTTCATTTACCTCAAGTTCTTGAGTCTGAAAATATGACATCTCTATTGATGTACCTTCA
>JASDQU010684240.1:17701-32035 GCA_032191745.1 Picea mariana | reverse complement strand
TGTTTTCGAATGTTCTTGTTTTCCCATATTCAACACATTGGATGAATTTACTCAATAATTGCACCACTAACCTTGAAGGCTCAGTTGCTTCCTTCACCTCGAAAGTGTATAACTTTCTCTCTACCTAAGGAAAATTTTCTTGTATCCTTTTCGCTCCTTGAGATGTGACCTGTAACTGTAAGCTTGGGTTTACTATCCACTTATTTATTTGAAGGAGATCAATTTGGTTCATTTTATGGATGATCGTCATAACTTCTTCTTTGCTTGTTCTGGAATTGTACTGGTTCTTTGCTATATAAATTTGACCCAGGGCTTTGGAAATAACATTTCCTTCAAAATCAATTAGTCCTTTGTCCAGTGATGCCAATGCTTCTAGATAAGATTCATTTACCTCTCTAGTAAGTCTTTTGATTTCTGCTAGATTTGTTTCCCAGGCCTTTAAAGCCATATCACATTTTATTTGTTCTAAACGATAAATCCAATGAACATCTGAGACATGATCCTTTGGTACCAATAAGACGACCTCTTGAAACTTAACTCAAGCTAAGTGAGATTCTCTTTATTTAATATAGATATCTTTTAGAGCGAGGTCTACTGCCTAGTAGCATTTATGGATGGCATCGACCTTCATGAAGAGATCTTGCTGGGATATTTCTAGTTTTTCATTTACCTCAAGTTCTTGAGTCTGAAAATATGACATCTCTATTGATGTACCTTCAGTCAAGTCTAACCTAGCTTTCAATTTATTTATTAACTCTTCTTGTTGAGTGACCAATCCTTTGTTGGCCTGTGAATTCTAATGGAGCTCTTCAAGGTTAGCTTGCAGCTATTGAATTTGATGCATGTCATAAGTTCTGTTCTGTTGAAAATCTTGGTTCCTCTTATTCTTTACATTCTGTTCCATGGTCATTATTTGATATTTCAACTGCCCTCCCAACAGGTCTCTCTGTTTTAGCTGCTCGGACAAATTTTCTACAAACCATTGATTAGCAGTGGAAAAAACACCCAACGAACCTACAACTTCCTTTGTGAATTCTGTATCATCTCGATTTTGTCTATCACACACCATTATTTGTCTTTTGACTATCACTCCATGTTCCTGATGTGTTTCTCATTTAACGATGGTCCTCCGTTTCTTGTTGAAAAAGAAGTCTGAAGGAGGCATCTCTTTGGGTGAAATTGGGGTGAGATCACCTATAAAAATGACTTCGAAACTAGGATTTCCAAAACTAGATTGTAAAGGTGTCAATGAAGTAATAGGAGAACCGATCTCCTTATACAGTTGTTTCTTAGCACTATTGGCCGCAAAGGTGGATGGTGTAGAAATATTTGTATCATTTCCTTTCTTTAGGAAGGCTTCGAACTAAGACTTTGCCCGAGGGCTGAGTGGATTTAATAATGAAGCTTTCAATTTCTGAGTCAAAACTTTGGAATCCTTTGGGGTTTCCTTAGTATCCTATTTACCAGTTTTTTCTGATCCAAAACCTGGGAGTGCAGTTTCCTACGTAGGCGAAGTGGCTACCGATTCTCCCTGTAGTACTTTTTGTAAGACGTTTCATCTGTGTATTTGAAAGATGAGGAAGCTGGCATGTTGATTAGGGGATGAGGTTTGTAATCTGTTCAATACTTATTCATAATACCAGACTCCCCTAAACATTTCATCTCATGGGGAGTTTTCATGTATATATCTCTTCATTTTGTATTGGGCCAGGTGGTCTTCCACGATCTTGTGTGGGTCATGCCTTTTAAATTCAATGTCAACCAACTTGAAATCCTCAAAAGTTGTTGTTACAGAAAAATCCCCCTACGAACAAGTGGATTCCCTCTTGGGCTCTAGAATCCTAAGACCAAGACAGAAAGAGTGCTAACGTTGGTCACTGACATCCTTTTAAATCTAGTTAAACTAAAGTATAGAAAATAGGAATAAAGGATTACCTTTTTAATGATGTTCGTCCTCACACAGTCCAAGTTGAGATTTGATCCCCAAGCTCCTCGATAAGTCCTGTAAACGAAACAAAGACAAAACAAACTTCCTATTCTACTTAAATTAGCTTGAAACCACATCTATCTAATAGAGACAAGTTCATGTAGAACAAACACAACCTTGAAAGAAACAGGCCAAGCACATATGTATATTAATGAGAACAATAGAGAATACTTATAGAACTTTGATGAAGGTGCAAAAACCTCTCCCATCTCTCCTTGTCCAACCCTTTTCTCAAGTAATCCACACAAAATGATGCCTCAATGATATCTCCCTTATTAGATCATAAGTGTGATGCCTTCAATGTCTCTTTTTCCTTATGATATCATAAGTTTAATGCCTCTAAACTGCCATGTTCCTTATGAGATCATAAGTTAGGTTCTTCTCAATTTCTCTATCTCCCCTTTCACCATGAGAAGGCCTCCTTATGTAAGCTTGGAGAGACCCAACCACCTTAGATATTCTTGGGATAGGTTGAGGATCTTTCTGCATCAGTTGTGGATCCTCCCTAAGATCCAATCTTGATCTCAGATTCAAATCCAACTAACTCTAGAGATGAGGGGTATTTTTCCCTGATTTTCCTCAACAGCCAAAGATTCCCTCAAACAGGACAACACTCCCCCAAAAGGGTACATAGAGCATTGCAATGCTCCCCCAAAGAAGGGTAGGGAGAGTTGGCACTCCCTAACAGTGGGTAGGGGAGTGCTGCCCAAACTTCTCTCAAAAAATCGTAGCGCTCCCCCACAAGGGGTCACAGAGTGCCACAATGCTCCCCCAAACAAGGCTAGGGAGCGGTTGCACTCCTTGACAGTGGGTAGGGGATCTCTTCTCTTCAAAATTCATTTTTAAGTGGTTTTCTCAATGGAAAAATCTTTGTACTCCTCATCAAATGATTTCTCTTTCTTAAACCAGTCTTTGAAGGTGTCTTAAGTGTCCTTATGATGTCATTAGAGACACGACAATGGCAATATGGAAGTATGATGGTTGTGACACTTGCAACCAAAAATGAGACACTTGTGACACTAGTAATGACGATAATGGGTCATCATTGAAGTGAGTAATTTTTATGTGTAACATATTGCCCCCCAAAGTGCGAAGTTAGAAGATGGAAACTGATCACTAAAGTAATTTGTATACTTTTTCAAGCAAGGTTATGGATGTGGAGAAATTGGTAGAAGCTACACACAACCATAAAAAAAAATTATGACATGTTTCAAACCCAAGGCATGCATACCTATGCTTGGGTGATAGAGACTTTCAAGGTATGGCTGCCATAAAATACACTACGGATCCATAATTATATTGACAAAAAGGTATAGCCACTGAAGATACAATGTGGATCTATACTCCTATGACCTGAACTGATTGTATCCATGAAGAATACAGAGTGGATCTACGAGACGACAAGACACATCCACGACCAATACAAAGTGGATCTATGTGATAGTATATGTGTCAATGTTCAAAAGAAACTCCATCGCAACCTGGGAAAAGTACATATAAGAGTGATGACTCAACCCAGGGTCTTCTTATCGATCCCAATGTAGTATTAATATAACCATGTGAATAGATGTCCTAATGTCGAACATGTCAGAAACCACTTGATTATTGGTCAATGAGGTAAACCGTTAACAAGTGCGAGGGAAATCACCATTTATGTCAATGATTCCCAAGGTACCCTAGTACATTTCAGCGAATGTGAATGGATGAGCTGAAGTCAAACATCCATGGAATCATTTGATCAAAGGTCAATGATGTAAACCCACTATCAGATGTGAGGAGGCCTATCATTGAGGCATGTAGGTCCCAAGGTACTAACTGGTTTATAAGTCTAGTTCCTGGATAATGTGTTCAAGTCGACAGGAACATGTTGGGTATGTGTTATATTATTTCCATGCCTTGGGAAACGTGACACCTACCTTGAGAAACATGTCATGTATTTAGGTGGTTTTTCGGCACATGGTTTTTGCTGATGGTTTTTCTATTTCCGTTTAAGGAATTAGGGTTTTGGACTAATCCAGGTCATTCGGTTAGGGTTTTGGATTTCGCTGGCTCCTATATGTATATTGTATTGTAAACATTGTAACACAATGAATGAATATAGAATATGCTGGTTTTCCCGGTTTGGGTTTCCAGGGGAGAAATATCTGTGTAATGTTTGTATTTGCCATTGTAACTTTTCTGTTCTTTTCTGAATATCTGTTTGCAATAGATATTGTACAAGGTTAGGATTTTCAGAATAGACTCGTCGAAAGATGGCCTTGATGTATCCCCCATCAATGACATGAAACTGACATAGAGATGTAATTGGCAGATCAAAATATCATGGAATGACACAGGTGTTGAAACAAAAATTTGTGATGGTTGACTCCTGAGGCAGATACTTCCCTTGAACACTGAGGCACAATAATAGAAACATGACATGGACCAAAACAAGATGATGAAATGGATATGGTGACTTTCGTCGGGTGACCCAAAGGAGTAAGAAAACTTAGAGGATTGGTTCAATGCAAAGGTTCAGTGGATAAAAAATGTATGCAAAGACAAAGTGTCGTGTTCAAGGGCGACTCTAAGAGTTACTGGTAATGTTCTCAAAAACTGCCTGGCTTGCTTCATTCAATTTTTCCCCCATCCAGATAGACGAGTACCTCTTTTTAATTTAACGAGCTCGAGGAGGGTAACATATGCTTGATATAACTCACCTTCGATAAGTCTCTTCTTCCTTTATTTAACGAACTGGAAGAAGTAAGGGTTCGGTACCGCATGGGCCCTTCAATGTATGATTGTTTAGTGAGTCCAGAGAAGGTAAACTTGGTGGTTTTTCATATTTAGAGAGTCTGAAAATGACTTAAAGACGACTCCAATGTTGTCCTTTTTCATAATGTTAGTCTTGTGAGGCCGAAAAAGAGATAAATTATCACTCGAAATATGCTCTTTCAAACCTTTTAACGAGTGGGAAAGGAAGCAAGATCACTCAAAAATATTTTCATGTTTAGAGAGTCTGAAAAGAGCTTAAAGAAAACTCCAGGGGATTCCTTTTTTGTATATCCATGCGAGGTCAAAAAAGAGATAAAAGGTTTCTCAGTTACATTCTCATGTTTTTATGAGCACGAGAAAGAAAAAGACTAAGCTCAGTACTCTAACCCCAGCTTGAAAGCTAGTGGCTTAAATCCAGAATGATCATCAAAGACTGGAGACATGCCCTCCAAGATTCAATTCATTCATTGACTTTGAGGTTGTCACCAATTTCTATACTATATGGATAAAAATGATAAGGGTGGATGAAATGAAGGTTCAAATACGAGACCTAACGAAAAACTCGAGGCTATGGGTTGAATCCCCAGATTGTTGTTTCATTTTTTAATGAGATTGTTACAGAGAGGAAAAAATACGCTCACAACTTCTGTTTCATTTTTTAACGAGCTTGCCACAGAGAAGAGAAACTATGCTCATGGAATCTTCTTGATCATGGCTTCCAAGAGGATAACATTTTGGAAGGACACCATTTCAAGGGAGAAAACTTAGTCATGGCTTCCAAGAGATCTTCACTGGATGGAAGAAGAATCCTCCGGAAGGAACACATGTCAAGGGTCACGTCAGGGGTAAGGAGATCATGCTCCAATAGCCCTACCGAAGAGATCACCATGTCAACTACCGGATCTAAGTCATTGGAAGTCTAGTCATGGGAGACAACGCCACATAATTGACCTGTGGCAAGGGTGATACCGATTGCATATAAGAACCATTTAGGCAGGTCATAGGGTTGGTAATCAAGTCAGGACCAACGCATGAAAGTTGATCAATAGTGACCATTATTCCATTGTGCAGAAAAGATATCACAAGAAAGAGAGTGGACACAATATCTTTAATGGCATAGACATAATCTCTCCCAAGGAGTAAATCAAAATCCAAGGGATCTTGGACTACCATAACATCAATAAAGACAATTTTCCTTCCCAAAGTTATGGGAAACTGAGGAAGGAACCCTAAAGTGTGACTGGTTCTTCTTTAAAAAGAGAAAATATTTTGGGTAACCGACACAAGTTGAGGATAACCCAAATCTTGCCAAGCAATAGAGGACAAAATACTAACAGATGAACCTTCATCTATCAACGCATGAGGAACGTCCCGACCACAAACCTATACTGTAATCTTGAAAGGAATGTGAGAGGGAAGACGAGGTCCAGTTAGAACACCCCAATAAAAAAGGATGGCCTCATTACTTGGAGGGGGAGGGGGAGGGAGAGAGGGAGGAATCCCCCCCAACATGGTAGATTCTGTATCGACGAGAAAAACTTGGGCAGAATCGGGTTTATTCTCTAGTGGGAGAGTAGGATCGATTGACAACGACATCAAATCGACCACTTAGGTTTCATTATCCAAGGGGAGAATGGGGTTGATAGGTGGAAACTGATCGACTGCTTGGGTTGCACTCTCTAATGAGAGAGTGGGATCTCTCAAAGATGGGATCATATCAATCACTTTGTTAACTGGTTGAACTAAGGATGTGACCAGATTGACAAAATGATCAACCAGACTGACTGATGAAGGGACCGGAGCAACCAATTTGGCATTCGTCAGAGGAGGAGTGGGATTGAACATATTGGAACTCTTCAGATGAAGGGTGGGACTGACCAATAACAAGATTGGATCAACCACTTGGGTTTCACTATTCAGAGGAAAAGTGGGGCTGATCGATGATGAAAATGGATCAGCTACTTTGGTTAGTGGTTCAACCGAGGATGAAACTAGATTGACCACTTGATCAACCGGATTGACCGGGGATGGAACTAGATTGACCATTCCATAAACTAATGATGGGTTGGGGGAAATCTTACGATAAGTAGTTCAAATTTGAATATTTTCCAAAAGAGAGGAAGCCTCATCCAGAAGGCATCACGGAGTGCCACAATGTTACACATCAAAATTACTCACTTCAATGATCACCCATTGTCATCAGTACTAGTGTCACCTGTGTCGCATTTTAGGTCACAAGTGCCGCAAACATCATACTACCATCTTTCCTATGTCGTGTCTCAAATGACATCATAAGGACACTTAAGACACCTTCAAAAATGGGTTTAATAAGGAGAAATCTTCTGATGAAGAGTACAAATCTTTTACCATTGAGAAAACCACTTACAAATGAAGTTTGAATGGTAAAGCTCCCATACCCACTGTCAGGGAGTATTAGTGCTCCCTAGCCTCCTTTAGGGGAGCGTTGTGGTACTCTGTGACCCCTTCTGGGGGAGCCCTAGGATTTTCTGAGAGAATTTTGGGCATCAGTCCCCTACCCACTGTCAGGGAGTGCTAGTGCTCCCTACCCTTCTTTGGGGGAGCGTTGCAACGCTTTGTGTACCCTTTTGGGGAAGTTTTGGCCCGTTTGAGGGAATCTTTGATTGTTAAGGAAAATCAGGGAAAAATCCCCCTCATCTCTCGAGTAGTTGGATTTGAATCTGAGGTCAAGGATGGATCTTAGGGAGGATCCACAACTTATGGAGAAATATCCTCAACCTATCCCAAGAATATCTATGGTGGTTTGGTCTCTCCAAGATTATATAAGGAGGCCTTCTCATGGTGAAAAGCACATGGCAGTTTAGAGGCATCAAACTTATGATCTGATAAGGGAGATAACCAGTAAATCATATTCAATTTGTGTGGATTATTTGAGAAAAGGGTTGGACAAGGAGAGTTGGGGGAGGTTGTTGCACCTTCATCAAAGGTCTGCAAGTATTCTCTGTAGTTCTCATTAATATACATATGTTCTTGGCCCGTTTATTTCAAGGTTGCGTTTGTTCTACATGAACTTGTCTCTATTAGATAGATCTAGTTTCAAGATAATCTTAGTAGAATAGGGAGCTTGTTAAAAGAATAGCCCTCGACTGCCTCATACATGATATTCACCCATTCCACCGTGAAATGAGTAGGAATATTCTTCCCAAATAGTCTACAGAGCATCATAGCTACATAAATCATGTGAGTATCTAACGACTCTATGGCGTACATGCCATGAGCATCAGCCCTGAACTTCTCTGGGTGACCCCACTAGGACTTTATTATATCAGGATAACTTTTGTCATATTGTATGCATTCCTGTTGCTTGAACTCTAACATAAATCCAGTATTGTAAGTATATTTAGGATTGGGATACAATTTATACATTACTTGGAGGTTCTTTGGTTGGAACAAGCCCAGGAATACTTTCTGGTGGTTGGTAATGCTTCTGGTTTGAACGACGAAATTCTCCAAGGCCCAACCTATCATGTCATTATACGGCATGAGTCGCGGCTGCGTAGCTATCTTTTGTAGCTCTGACTGAGCTATATACTTGAGTTTATCTTCATGAGTGTCGTTCACTTCATCGCCAAAATCATCTGGGAAATTTATAAGCTCATGTTCCAGAATATCGAACACCTGTGTCCAAGATTTCACAGTGTCTATGGCTCGCGGTGTGGTATCTGACAGAACGTTTGCATTCGGATTTGAACCTTCACCAGCTGCATCAGTCTTCTTAATCATATTCTGTGGTGCCATGATATCGATAGAATCAGAACGAGGTTACCTATTGCATGGGAATGCATGAGCTTCTTAGTTGAATCAAACTTACTATGCGAAAGGTGAAATGGAATTCAAAAATGAAGTATTTTATTTACATCCAATGCATTGATTCGAGTATACCTTTTCTAATAGAAAATTTATGATCTTTAATGGGAAAGTATACCTGATGATCCACAATCTATGTTAAAAATCATTACCGTTGATTTGTGATAAATGTCATTAATATTCGACGGTTTGTGTTTCATGGGTTTTAGATGAAATAGAGTTGAAATTTCCCGAATCGCGAATCCGCGATAATATCTTTTTTAAAATATTAATTAATCACATTTTAGTTCAAGTGCATAGGAAATTCATACTTCAGATATTTTAGGATATTATGAAGGGTAAACGTGCGAACTCCGAAGTGAGAAGTCATTAACTATCCTTTGACCAAGATCAATTTAATTAATCAAGATTTAATATTTTGGCATTTTAGTGCTTCGTGGATCTGCAAGTTAGTTCTTTGTTATTTTTCCTAAGAGTAGTCTCCCTTAGAGACGCGTCGAAGATGACGTCATTCTAGATGACGTGTCACAAATTGAGGGTGCCATGTGTTACGTAGAATCATATGAATATTCAAACGAAAAATGTCAGAAATGGTTGCCATGTGTCAACCCAGGAAAGACTCAAAAGATACATGTGTACTATGAATCATGTCCTTTAACGGTTTATGAAAAGTGATGAATGAAACTTTCGGTTTTAGGGTGTTTTATCATTAAGACTTATCAAAACGCCCAAAGCGCGAAGCTCCAGAGCAACCTTTAGTGACTTACCTTTTTAACAATTAGGCGGCTCCAAAACTCTAGAAAAAATAGGATCGTTCGATCAAACAGGAAACTTGCTCAACAATGGGTATCATGTGCGCCTTATCACCAATTAACTAGAAATGAATTTGTTTTAATTTCTGAGTTACAACTTTAGGAAGGATTATATTTTCATGGTGTGGAGAGTATAAAGATAAAATTTTAGGATTATATATGTTCCAACATAGGCTCCATCTTGGGATCACGTCTCCCTGCGAGGAGCGAAATAAAATTAGACCAAGTGCCTTTATTGGGTAAATGGAGTCATTATTGCATTTCTGGGAAAACCTTTTGCGGAAAAAATCATACAGAGAAAAAAATTGAACTTCAACCGAATCTCATAAAACCTTTAAAACACATCAATTATTGATCTCAAGTTAGGCTATTAATAATTTTCTTTTCCTGAAACTGGGTTTGGATTTGCTTAAGATAATGAAAACAACTTTAACTGAAATATCATACTTTGGTCGATTTCGTTTGCATCAAGGCAAAGAAAATTTAACAATTTATTTAGGGAATCCCTTGTCGGTTTTGAATGTAAATATTACTGGAAAGAGGAATAGATACCAGAGTATGTTTATATGTGTATGACAGGCTTACAAATATCATAGATATTGCTTCACTGCTAGTGAGCCTGTTTAGTACCCCGATTAAGTTATCTACATCTCCCATTGAATTTTCTTTCACCACTTCAATTAGAACCTTTTCATTTTATTGAGATGAGGGCAATCATTTTATGAATTTCATTTCATCATCTCTTTTGGAAAAAATGGGGGCAATCAAATTACGAATTTCTTTTCACCATTTTTCTTAGACTAGATGGGTGTAGTGTCCCCAAGGCCGAGCCCCGTTGCAAATCATGATATATGAAATGAATTGTAAACATGTTCTATAGGTTGTTGAGCCAAGTTTTGTATAAGCTGGTAGGCTTATGTGTTTGTTAGGCCGGGGAGCCTAAGTGTTCAAGGCTAGGAGCCTGCTGATGTACTTGTATGTATGCGGATCAATTAATAAAATATAAACACCGCCAGGTGCAGACTGACCACGATGAATGAGTGAAGGGGGACTGAGCATCCACAGAGTGGGCAAGGGATTAGGGGCTGGAAGGTGGGAAAAGGGGGCTAAGTGTTGAGCCTAGGGGGCTTAATCCTGGGTATAATATTTTAATGTTATTTCCAAAAGGACATGTGTATTTTATTTTATCCTAAGTTCCTGGCAAGGGAAAACGTGCAAAAAGGATGCATGTTATGGGAACGCATGCATTTTTCAGGGTGACAATTGTCAACTCTGGTGCATGCAAATATAAAAGCCGAGATAAATCGTGGGAGGGGGGATCTTCTCCATTCTACTCAACCGTCTGAGCATGAACCAGTCCAACCTCTGTAAGATTACCCTATTACAATCCCGAATCCAGATCTGGGAGACTATCCTGTGATTGCTGAACCTGTTTGGGAAGCGCGTGTCTATTTTTCCCAATTGGATGTTGCGGCCACGCAGTGCTGGACTGCGCGTAGCATGCTGACCAGAGTAAGCTTGTGCCAAGCTTGTGCCAAGCTTGTGTATGACCCCTCCTCTTGTGAGGGAGGTGACTGGGGTTGAAAGAAGCAGGTTGTCAGGCCTGTGAGAAACTCTTTCCAGGTGAAAGAGTTTGCTGGGAAGCGGTTTATTCCAGAGAGTGTCCAGCACCAGCTTCAGAATCTGAGACTTCCTGATCCGGCCTATTGCCGAGACCCAGAGAGGAGGATAGCACCGATGGACTGTGCGTGTGAAGGTGTATACTCCCGGGCGGAACAGACATGTGGGTAATGAGAGTCTGGTAGTAGTGGGCATAAGATGGCATCTTTGGGAAGAATCTTTCCAGATATTCTTGTGTTGTTTTCCCTGTAACCTCAGCCTATCCTAGGATTCCTTGCCTTGGGGTGGAGCTCGGTCCCAGCTCGGGGGTGATCCACTATTGAGATGATGAGTAGTGTGGTCTAAGGCTGGGAGGTTCGTGAAAGGCCTGCACTTGGTGGGTGGATTTCACCACTGTTACAAGATAAGTGTCTAACTATGTTCTTATCACCTTTTGGCATGGCTGTGCTGTATATATATATTATGTATCATGTTTTCCACTGTGTATATGATTTATTGTTAAATGCTATGGATTGTTAATCGTAGCAGTAAAAGTATATGTTTTTACTCTGAGTTAAATGTATTTCATTACTTGAATGAATGTGAATATATAATGCATGTACGAATTATGGAGAAGTGCGTTATAAGCTCTGGGTAAGTGAAAAGGTACACTACAAATTGGTATCAGAGTGAAGGTTTCGACGTTGAGCCTAGGTGGGCCAGTGGAGTGGTCGTTGGACCGAGAATGTGAAGGGAATTGGGCCTGGAATGGCCAATTTCAGACCTTGGTTGTTCTAGTGTGTCAAGTAGTTGCTTGACCACGCTTACAAGCTCAGGAGGTTTAGTGGTGCAGTGGAACTGCAGCCGATGTGGTTTATGGCCACGGGGAGACATGTCTCTACACCAAAGGTGTTAGAACCTTAGGATCTGTTCTTGAGGGAAGGCGAGTCCTTGTGACTATCGGATCTGGAAAAATGTGCGTAAGGAATAAAATTTCTTTGGAAATGGCACAGGAGTGTGGAAATTGCGATATGCAAAATTCCGAATTGGTTAGGACACGTATGAGCCGTCAGATTTCGACCGGAAAACCCGACAGTCGTTGGATCTGTCGGGAGGTGTCTGAAGATTCAAACCTCAGTGATTAAAGGTGAAAGCCCGAAATATATCTAGACAGTCCGAAAGACGGAGGACACGTGTCGTGGGATTTTCCATTTCGGGAAATTAGGAATCGCGATATTGGGAGTCCCATGAACAAGGGATCGGGACTTTCCATGATGGAAACCCCGGAACAGTCGTGGACCGTCCGATTTGAGATGGCCACGTGTTGTGAGACTACCCGTTTCGAGGATCGGGGATTCGGTAGTTCCGATGACAAGAAATCGGACTTTCGTCATGATAAATCTCGACCATACTGTCGAGACATCAACATGTGCCTAAGTCCTGATGAATGGATGAGATTCCTTCGGGAAATCTCAGGGTCTGTAAAGACCGTTCTATGTGAGAAAGACCTGAACATTGGATTTACGTGGGGAAAGTTCATATCGAGGATTGGGGGTTGGAAATTTCGACATCTCTACAATAGGAGTCACGAAATCGCGAAACGCAATATCTCGACGGCCAAAGAACCATGTGGGGGCCACAGGATCCGAGAGGTGGATAGGTGGCACGCCGTTTCGGGTTTTCACGGTGAGAAGTCCCGAAAAGTTATGCATTAAGGATTAGCGATATTGTGAACCCCGAAACGCTGACGGAATGAGGGACCGTTGAATAGTCAATCGCGCGAGTGTATCGGAGAAACGACATATCGGGAATCGCAGAAACAAGAAGTCCATGCATAGTGAAACTCCGAACCTCGAAACCCCTACGAGAGGTTTGACTACAGTCACGAGGTAGAGGTCATGTGGACCATGAGCTAAGCGAGGAGGGATAACATGTGAAGGACGCGTTGGGATTCAGAGAATCACGAATCCTGAGGACATGTGCATTTGGCCATTGGGAAGTCCGAAACTCCGATAGGAGGTATGACTGTGGTCATATAAGGGGAGGTCGTGTGAACCACGAGTCTAGCCCGGAGAGTTAACTGGGATTTCTCCAGTACCAAAACTCCTAAATACCGAAAACTGAAGTCTTGAACACCCAAAAAATATAGAGCTTAACAGAGCTCAGAAAATTCGTGAAATTGAAACACTTTCTCAAACTCGATTGTCACCAAAATATGAGGAATTGTCAAGAAAACGAAGGCTCGACGAATTCGAGTCGTCTGCACATTATATTGCAGAAGACTGACGAGTTCCAGAACTGTTTGGAAATTGCCTCAAACGCAAAGAAATGGGAGAGATACATAATACTTCCAGTTCAAGAAACTTATTTAAACGAAATGTCTTTTATTTTGTCTGAACTGGCTTATAAATATTGTGGATTGTTCGTGAAGGTTTAATGGACTGAAAAACTTAGAATTGGATTGCACAGTGTGTGTGCAGAGTTCAACAAAGGTCAGGATTCCAGTTGATCAACGCCGAGTATGGAGTGGGGAAAGGTGCAGATTAACCCTGAAATAGAAGATGAACGGGAAGGAAAGGATGCTAACCTGGGAGTCGAAGAATCGAAATCCAAAGGGCATGGAAAAGAGAAGGATAAGGAAGAACACATAATGAAAATCCTTGAAGGATTGCAAAGAGAGGCCAAGGCTCGCCGAGATGATAGCCAAAAACTCATGAAAGTTAGAGACTGGCAGGGCACATTAAACTTTAAATTTTTGAAGAGTCTGGAAACAATAGAGAAGAAACTCAAGAAAGGAAGAGACTCAAGTACGATGGGGAGTCTTAGAACCCATGGGAGAAGAAGTAGGTCAAGAAGTGGTAGCCGACATCTTAGTTGCTCCCAAATACATTGTGATAGTAAGACACACAGTAGTTCAAGCCTGTCCCCTACCAGAAAACATCGAAAATCCGGAAAGGAGGAATTGAAAGGAGAGATAAACAAGATTAAGCCTCCAACATTCAATGGAGAACATAAGAAGGAGGAAGATTCCCAGACCTGGTTTCTTGGCATGAAGAAATACTTTCAATTGCATAATTATTCCACCCATGTAGAAGGAAGAATTGCAATGTACCAACTGAAAGGAAAAGCATCCATGTGGTGGGATCAGTTTGTGCAGGTGCAGCACATCAGAGAGAAAGAGGTCACTTGGAAGGAATTCATGAGGTATTTTGAGAAGAAATACCTGACTAAAAGATACTATGACAGAAATATGAAGGAGTTCTTCGAACTCAAGTTGGGCAGTATGACCATTGATGAGTATGAACGAAGTTTTCTGGAACTACTGAAGTATGTTCC
>JASDQU010684239.1:3336-48572 GCA_032191745.1 Picea mariana | reverse complement strand
ATTTCGGCTATACGTATGCTCCTAACCTCATCCATAAGGGGGCATCTGTTATCACTGAAATTTCGTCTGCACATGGTGACAAGAACTCCACATCATCAAAACAGCAATGAATTCATTCCTGGCACTGAATTAAGTTCACAGCATTCCAGAAGGGTCAAAAACTATACAAAGTAACCAAAAATTGAAGGGCGCTTTACAGCAGCTTGATGCGCGTGCATATGCGCGGGATAAGAACGTGTTACTAGCGCATGCACGCCCGACGCACGCCTGTCAACACAAAAACCCGCGCATCTGCTAATTCGGCGCATTAATTGCATAAGTCGGCCTCCCGACCGCCTATGGACCGGCCCCCAAGATGATTTGACCCTCAGATCAGGGTCGGCTCTGTAAATGAGGCGAATTAATGACTTAAGCGAACCCTAAATAGGTCCGTGTTTACACCAGAAGTTGGTTACATGACCGCCTGGAAATTGCTATAAATAGCCGTGAAGACTCATTTTTTTAGCAGAGAATTCAAAGCAATGTTACGCTATCCAGATGATTCAGAGCTCAGTCTTTGACAAGCTATCCATCAGCGGCCTAACCCAGAGTTCTTTCACCACTCAGTTCAGTTATATTCATTTTGTAAGGAAAGCATTGTGTTGAGGGCCCCGAAGGACCTTCCGCTGGAGGGAAAGGGAACCCCTGTCTCTGTCTTCAGCGTGTGCTCTGGTTTCGCTAATAGATCAAGCCTTGAAACCATTGATGACTCCCTTGTCTTATGTTTGATATTTTTTTTTATTGTTGTAGTGTTATTTGCTTTCAGTTTGTAGTTAGATTGTATTCTGTTCAGTTTTTGTTTTTCTGTTAACCCCATGCTGCCACAGATGTTCTACCCTGAGGAACCCAACAGGGCATGCAGAGCGGTCTCCATTTTGCTCACCTGGTGAGCTTTTGTCCGTGAACACCTAGGTTGATCTCATATTTTACATGGCGTCGAGATATGGTGGTGGAAATATCCCCCCCCTCCTTCAAATATTGATTCCTTTTCCTCCCTAGTCTCTTATATCAACAAAATTGTTAAGTCACCTCCCTCAAGGTTTGTGAAAAAACTCGACAAAATACTTAAAGTTCGGGTACATCCCACGAATTTGAGAAATCTATCCCTTCATCTTCTTGAGAATGAAATTATTGGATAGTTCACGGGGATTCAAACCTCCCCATGAGTTATGACCCTTTGGGTAGACAAAAATTTGAATCCCCTCATCAAAGAGAAAATGTATACTTTGTTTTGTGGAAGAGGGTTCTTTTTTTTTCTATTTGAAGACAAAACTGACAAAGATATCATATTTTATAGTGGTCCTTACTTCACAAGCTCTCGAGGGATGTATATTAACCAATGGAAACTACATTTTTTCTCAAAAAATGATATTCCTTTGACGATGTTAGTTTGGGTTCATCTGCCTTATCTCCCTTTGCATTGCTCTAATGATGACACAATTCATAGTATAATAAATACACTAGGTCTCTACATTGATTGAGATGAACCACAAGATGGAATTCATGCATGTGCTTTCATTTGTGTGTATTTTGATCCTAAGAAGGCCTTGGTCGAGGCCATACAACTCACTTTAGATAATTGGACCTACGTGCAACAAGTGGATAATGAGCATCCCCCTTTCAAGTGTAAGGACTGCCATGAGTATGGTCATTTTGTAAAAACATTTCTCAAGAAAAATCTGAATCTAGCCTCAGTGGTAGAATCTGAGCAATGGCAGCTCCCTAAAAAGCAAAGAGTGGTTGGAAAGTAAGTTAGGTTGCTCTGGCCCAAAAAATTCTCTATAGATCCTACTTCTGCCCCTCAACGTCCCTGGTGTTCATCGTATTTCTGATGACATTCTTCCATCGCTTCTTTTGTGATGAAAGGGATTTGATATATCAATGAGATTTCATTCGCTTGTGACGAATATTTGTCGAACTTCTGACGACAGGAAAAATACTGCAATTCACCAAATAATTATACTAGTTCAGTGGGAAGCAATTGTACAACACATTTGCACTTTTTTTTTAGTCCAAAATCCACCCATTCCTTCGCATTCATTTATGTAATCGAATTTATCTCAAAACCCATTTCTAAGGTCTCGATATCTTCGGGTTTATGCGATCCAAAAATCATCCTCGCCATCAAAAGATTCATCTGTGTTCAAAATTATCAATTTGAAATCCATCATGTGGTGGGTTTTCGGATCAGCCACAAAATTCGATTTTCCCACATTTTGAAATCACCAATGATTCGAACCGTCGACCTGCGAGATGGATGATCTCCCCAGTTTGTTGTAGAGGGACACAACGGTGCCAATGTCCACATAGAGGACCACCCAGGCGAGGATTTTAGGTATTTCAAGCATTTATGACGATGTGTTCGGGGGTCCCCCAAAGTTTACAGAGCCATAATTCGCTTCATAGAGTTCAGGAGGGTATGATGATATATTCAAGATCTTTTCAATCCTTGTCAAGAATTCCTCCATCCCGTTATTTGATGCACCTGTGTATGATGATGATATATTCAAGGGTCTGAAGGGTATTAGGAACTTCGTGGTTCCTTATGATTATTGTTTTAGTGGGGTATCTGGCGGTGGGGGCTGAGCTCTGTGCCATTTGAGGATATTTTGGGGCCAAATAATTTGAATTCGCAGCGATATGATGGCAATCAGGGAAATTCTGGTTTTGATAATTTGATTATGGGGTTTTTTTATTTTTGTGAATAGGACACAGTATGGGGTTTTTTGAATTATGTTCTTTATCATTTTGATTCATCGGGCGTTTTTCAGATTTAGGTTTTATTGTTTTGATATTGGTTGGCCATTTTCAGTGAATTGAGTTAGATTTTTTTGTTTGAGAATTGATTCTAGAGGAGAACCAAGTGCTGTCCCCTTCTTCGTGTCTCTATGTGTTCACAATGTGAGTGAAAATGTAGAGATTTGAACATGTGCCCCTTTGCTAACAATTGTTTCCTAATTTCTATCCCGTTAAATCCCACTTTTCCCTCCATGTTGTGACTGCAATTCAGTCTACAATTGCAACTCACAATCACTCAGTTCAACACTTCCTTGTATGTGTGCAATGAACACACACAATACCTCTGTCGACCATCAAAATGCTATTGTTATATATGGAGGGTTTCTTCCCAATTCTCTTTCTCAAATGTCTCCCAATTCTCTTTGAAAATTTCTCTCTTCTAGATACTAGGCTAACCATGCTTGTTTATGAGATATTGCTATATGCTCTACAGACATTTCTTGTAGTCCACTTATCATTGTAAACTTATATTTTAGAAAAAAACAGAAAATGAAATTGAGATTTTATTAATGTCCATGAATGACCAAAAAATTCAATGGGACTTGAGAGCACAACATACACAATAGCTATAGAGGAAGTGCATAACACATCTCCCAGCAAGAGAGCAACTGTAATACCCCAGTTTTGAGTCCCCAAAATTATTAATGTATTTTTTTTATTTGAGGAAAAGTCGGAGTGCCTAAACAATGGAAAGAGGCCAGAGTGCCTCGGAAATGTAAGACATTGATCATTATTAATAACAAAATGCATCACTAGTTGCTAGACGGACAAGGACAAGGTATAGGAGGCTATGATTCCATGAAAGAGTGGGGGAATGCTAAGGGAGATAAGCATGTACACTTTCAAATTATTTTATTTTA
Organism: Picea mariana; assembly: GCA_032191745.1. Classification (NCBI taxonomy): domain Eukaryota; kingdom Viridiplantae; phylum Streptophyta; class Pinopsida; order Pinales; family Pinaceae; genus Picea; species Picea mariana. The sequence goes on along the minus strand of JASDQU010684239.1, from coordinate 44,874 downwards.
CTCACCTTGGAATTTTGGAGAGAAAGAGGGGGTTACATGAGCTTCTTGGGGGAAGCCCACATTATGATTTTAATATTTAATCCTTGTTCTTGATTGTCTTGGAGGTTGACCATTTTCATTATGAATCAAAATTTTCTTTTGGAGCTATTCCTTACGATTTCACTCTTCTGGTCATTCTTGGTAATGCATGGGGAAAGGAAAATAAATTGTTGAAGACCAACAACCATGGTTGGCTGGCTGTAATTAATTTCTGGCCATTCTAGGAGGGAATGAGTGCCTATGGGATTGAGAATAATGAAAATTGAGAGAGTCTTGTCCACAACTGAGAATCCTGAGAGTTTCTATCATTGATATTTCCTGATCAAAGCACTGGAGTCCTGGAAAGAGGTGGGAAACCCAAGGGACTTTGTGGCAGTGAAGGGGGTTCACTTTATTTGGGTGGTGTAGACTAAGGGGAAAGAGAGAGATGGTAAATTGGATTCACTGTGTGGGAGAAACTTGTGAGAGCTTGAATGGTGACTAGTTGAGAAGTTGAGTGATAGATTGAAACCCATTCTTATGGATTCATAGCCTTGGCTCAAGATTGACCTGTTGTTGAGACTTGGAACAACAATGTCTAAGCTTGGGTGGAATGTCCTTGGTTTGTAGCTAGTTGGTGATAGGTTTTGATAAATACAAGTGCTCTCTATCATGGTTATCTCTACTTTTATATTTGTTTCTGTTGTATATTATTACTAATATCTATGAGATATGATGTGTTTATACTATGTCTGCTTTCTAGTTATTTCTTTGCATGGCATGTTGATATTACAGTTCATAATTAGCAAGAATATTGATGAATGCATGTGATGATATTGTATTTCTTTCTTGGTGCATTATTAATTAATTGGTATCTAAAACTTTTATCAACCTAAGAGGGAGAATTTTAGAGGTACCCAGGAAGTGGAATTGGTTCAAATTAGAGCATTGAGAAAATCATTTTGGGTTTATTGATCTGGGTGTGGCACAGATTGGTATCAGGGAATTAGGTTGTAGCACCAAGACGTTGAAGGGGGCTGCTACAGAAGTTATTGAAGTCTAGAAGTAAAATCAACTAATCAAACTGGACAAGGATGAAGGGAGGGTTCTTTTGATGTGACATTTGCTCTTTAACCCTAGAAATCGTACTTAGGTGATTCCCCACAGCCCTTTGTGTGTGAAGAAGAGTCATGCAACCCTGTGGATCTGTGTGTAAGGTAAACTTTTGTCCCAATGGCCAGTGGGACAGACCAACATTAGATCACCTTGTTGGATAAAATTTACATGGAGCACCCATTGGGCTCATACCTTGGTGCCTCGATGGGTTGATGGCTCAGTGTTTGGGTCATATCAAACCAAAATCGTTGCAATAGTTGGATGGAGGTCAGGGGAGGATGGTGTCCCGGTGCACCAATGGAATGACATCAGATTTATTCAATTGGAGTTGCGTGCAGGTGCCTTGTTAGTCCAGTGGGTCGGTGTCTTGGTAGCCATATGTCATGGCAGGTGGAAATCCATGTCATATTTCACACCTGTGGTGCTAGCTAAGTCACCATATTTGGTTCTTGAGTCATTACGTAGTGTTAAAGGGTTTTGAAGGGCCTAGTGGTCGGTATCCCGGTGGTTGGACCAAACCTGCATCAGATTTCCCCCCTGTTGGATGGAAGCTACACAGAAGCGTGGTGGGCTGGTACCCTGGATACCAAAGAGTGGGATAATTCAAGTGGTGTGGTGTTGTGTTTTTTGGAGTCAAAGGCCTAGTGGGCCAGTGCCCTGATGGGCCTGTGGGCTAGTAAATTGGACCAGGTCGAGATCAAAAGGAAGAACAATGAGAAGAAGGGAAGTATTCTAGCCGGTGGCCCAGTTCCACGTAATATACCATGTCACACCCACATTAGTGCCACATCATCATATTTACACATAGTCAAGATGTCCATCAACACTAATTTTTTATTTATTTTTTATTATTTTTTTTAATTCTGGAAAAAATGGGTGAAAAAGGAAAAAGTTGCAGTTTCCAGTTTGTTGTAATTTTTTATTGGAGCATCAGATTGAAAATATGAAAGTTGCTATGCATTCCTTATCATTACGGTTATCTATGTCGCCTACACAATTTTCTCTAATTCTTGACATATTTTCCTCTATAGTCGACATAAGTTGGCATTTCAATAAAATTGCACTAGTGGAAGGAAGTACAAAAATGGGGTGAAAGTGGATTTTTCAAGAAGCCGTAACTTTCATCTTGGAGATCAAATTGAGGCAGATGAATAGTCATTAGAAATATATTTTAGAGAGGAATAACTTGGAATTATTAGATTTTGGAGAACTAGGATATAATTCTTCATTAATTGAGCAGAAAAAGGACATGTAGCATTAATTGACAAAAAAATTACAATATGCATAATTCTAACGAAAATGGTTGGTTGCAGATTTTGCAAAATTAATAGATGTAGACATATTAGTTCAGGATAAGCATGTATATTTGGGAAATGGAGGAAGGAGAAGGATAATCCAATCATGAGAATGAATCCAGAGGCCAAAATATCAGTGTTGGTAATGCAAAGACATAATCCAATGGGCACCAGAATAGAGGGGAACACGAAACATTATTAGATATTGTGAGAAGCTTGAAGATAGAAGTGCAGAGTTACAAACAAGACAACGAGAAGATGATGAGTGAACAAAATCAAATAAATTCTCAAGTGATGCAAATCTTAAATAGGTTGCATAGGAAGGCAAGGAATGGATCAGGCTTAAGGTAAGAGGAAGATGACAACCATCATAAAATAATATATACTTATAGAATAAATGGTCTTTCAAGAAGTAATGGAGAATTCATGGACATCACTCACCTCATTCAACAAGGAAATTTTATGCTTCTGAAGATTCCATAAGAAATCCATAAATGTCCCATGTTAGGCACCAAAGAAGAAGACACAAATTGAACAGTTTGCAAGGATATCCAAGGAATCTTAATCCACCTTCCTTTGGTGGTGAAAGAGAAAGGAAGATGATGCAGAAGCTTGGTTGCTTGGAATAAGAAATCATTTTTAGCTGCACAACTACTCATCTAACTTAGAAGCCATAATTTCCACCTACCATTTGCATGGAAAATATGTTATGTAGTGCAATCAATTGAAACAAGTTGAGCACATTAATGAGAATAGGATGACTTGGAAGCAGTTCAAAATATATTATCAGAAGGAGTACCTTTGAGAGCACTTCTATGACAAGAAGCTGCAAGAGTTATTTGAACTCAGGTTGGGAAGCATGCCCATGATAGAATATGAAAACAAGTTCTTTGGGTTGTTGAAGTGTGTGTGGTTTATCAAAGATGAGAAGGTGAAGATACAAAGGTTCTTTAGTGGAATATCATAATTTTATAAAGAAAATATTCAATATGATGAAACTAGAACTTTGACATAGACCATCAGGAAGGATAAGTACTTGTATGAGCAAGGCAAGGGAAGATAATTTTTACAGAATTCTTGGAAGGATAAGAAGAAAGATAAATCTGCTTAGAGGAGGAAAGGATTCAAACCTCCGTTCAAGAGAAACAATCCTAATAAAAATCAGCAAAAGTAATCTACTAAGAATGAATCCAAGAGAGAAGACTCCTTGGGAAAAAGGGGAAGACCACCAATCAAATGTTGGGAATGCAAAGAAGATCATATGTACAAGGATTTCTCTCACCGAGAAGACAAAATCAATACCATGCAAAACATCCAAGAAGCCTCTATAGTAGAAGACTTGCGAAAAAAGTATTCCAAGAATATACGCAGCCTTAGAGGATCGAGAAGCAGAATACCAATCTAATATGATCAAAGTGCAAGGTAATATCATTAATCAACTTTTTTCTATTTTGATTGATTCAGGAGAAATCCATTATTACATTGATCCTAAAATAGTGGAAAGATTAAATTTGGATACAAGTAAGCTTGAAAAATCAAGTTTGGTTCAACTAGCGACAAGAACCAAAAGAAGGATCAATAAGACTGTTAGAGGTTGTCCAATAAATCCGAATGGAGTAAGTACAATTATTGATATGAATATAATCCCACTAGGATATTAAGATATCCTAATTGGAATGGATTGGATGGACAAGCATCATGTTGTCCTAGATTGTCATAACAAGACATTTACATGTCTTGATGAAGAAGGAAAATAAAGCATTGTGAGAGGTATTCCAATATCAATTTCTATAAGAGAAATTTCAGCCTTACAACTGAAGAGATGTTTTAGGAAGGTATTTCAATTGTATGCAGCTCATGTGGAGGAACCAAAAAATACAAAAGGGACAAGGATTGAGGATTTTGCAGTATTGCAAGAGTTCGAAGATGTATTCCAAGAAATACCAGGATAACCACCGTAGAGGGACATAAAATTCTCTATTGATTTAGTACCAGGAGTTTCCCCAGTATCAAAGACACCTTACATAATGAGTACATTGGAATTAAAAGAATTACAAATGCAACTAGAGGAATTGATGAAGAAAGGGTGTTAGAAAAACAGGATCGCGGAGCAATAGAGACATAGATATACGTGGTTCACCCAGTGTGGGATACGTCCACTAGAGAAATTTATAGGTCCTTCCTTTATTAATATCTAGCAAATGAAGGGATACAACCTATAGCACACTCGTTGTAACTTCCTCTTCTATCTCTCACAGTCTCCTTACTCAAAATACAATATTCACCATGATACATATCCGCAATACATTTCCCTCATAAAGGAGGGTTTCCTTATAGGGAAAAAAACCCTAACATAACTTCTACTGTCAGATCTGTGACCTTATAATGAACATTCCATATTTACTATGAAATTAAAATATACCCGCGGGAGGAGCAAACCACCCCTGCACTCCACTACGTGGAGGGATGTACATTATTCCAGGGTGTAAATTCTTCATGGGGTATAAACACGGTTGAAAAAAAAAAGACCTCTGAATCAGGAAGATAACCAGGCTCCACAACCAACAAAGGGTACATATGCCCAATTGTTTCACCTTGAGGAGCACCAATACTCTTTGTCAAAAAGAAGTATGGAACATTGAGGCTGTGTATTGACTTTAGAAAAACGAATAAAGTCGTTGTGAAGAACAAATAACTCTATCTAGAATTGATGACCTCTTTGATCAACTAAGAGGAGTAAATATTTTTTCAAAGATAGACTTAAGATCCAGATACCACCATGTAAGGATCAATGAGGAAGACATCAATAAGACAACCTTTAGAACCAGGTATGGAGATTATGAATTTGTAGTTGTGCCATTTGGACTGACCAATGCACCAATTATCTTTATGTGCTTAATGAATACCATATTCAGAAATTATTTGGATAAATTTTCCGTTGTGTTTCTAGATGACATACTTATATATTCTAAATCTGAATAAGAACATGAACATCACTTAAGTTTGGTATTGCAAGTGTTGAGGGAACATCAAATTTATGTCAAGATTAGTAAGTGCTCTTTTTATCAAGAGAAAATCCATTATTTTGGGCAGATTATTTCAGAACAAAGCATAGCAGTGAATTCATAGAAGATTGAATCCATTAGAGGATGGATAACACCTAGGAATGTTTCAGGAATCAAAATTTTTATGGGATTGGATGGATACTACAGGAGGTTTATAGAAGGGTTATCTAAGATTTCTCATCCCATCACTTCTTTACAAAAGAAGTGAATTACATTTGAATGGACAACAAAGTGTGAAGATAATTATAATTTGTTGAAGGAATTACTTACTAGTGTACCTATTTTAAGATTGTTGATCCAAATGAGAAGTTTGTGGTATGTATAGATGCATGCAAGGAAGGACTTGGTGGAGTCCTCACTCAAAATAGATAAGTCATTAGTTATGAGTCCATAAATCTTAAAAAACATGAGATAATGTATGCCACACATGATTTGGAGTTTGTTTCCATAGTGCACACATTGAATATGTGGAGGCATTATTTAATGGGAAATAAATTTGAATTAAGAACAGACCATAGTGGTCTGAAATATATTTTTGAGCAAACAACTTTTAATGTCAGGTAGATAAGATGGCTGGAATTTTTTAATTGAATACAATTTTGACATCAAGCATACAAAAGGAAAATAAAACTAGGTTGTCGATGCACTCAACAAGAGAGTGCATCTCATGCATGATACAATCATTAGTATGCATCAATCAGATTTAAAAAACAGAATTTTAAATGTTGTTGTTACAGACCAACATTACCTATAGGTAAAAGAGAGTTTACAACAAGAGAATGTGCATCAAAAATTCAAAGGGTATGAGATTGAAGAAGATGGATTTCTTATGCACAAAAATATAATTTATGTTCCTAGTTCCGGAGAACTTAGGAATTTGGTATTAAAGGAAAAGCATAATGTTTCATATGTTGGACATCTTGGGTACCAGAAAAAAATTGCAGCAGTAAGAAGCCAATTATTTTGGTCTGGGATGAAGAAGGATATTGTTGCTTACATTTCTAGATGAATGGAATTTCAGAGAGTTAAAGATGAACATAGACACCCAAAATGTTTTCTACATCCATTACCAATTCTATAGAAGAAATGGGAAGTGGTAATAATTGATTTTATAACTAAGTTTCCCTGGACATCAAGGAAACATGATTCAATAATGGTAGTTGTGGATAAATTGAAAAAGGATGCTCATTTTGTCCCTGTAAAAATGACACATAAAAAATCTAATATTGCGTAAATTTACATGAGGGAGATTTCTAGGTCGCATGACATACCTAATACAATTGTTTCTGAGAGAGACACAAAGTTTACTTCAAATTTATGGATGGGATTGTTTAAAGGATTTGACACAAATATGAATTTTAGCATAACATACCATCCACAATCAAATGGGAAGACACAGAGAGTCAACCAAGTAATTGAAGACATGTTAAGAATGTATGTGATGGATAATCCATCTAAGTGGGAAGATTACTTGCATTTGGTTGATTTTGCCTATAATAATGGGTATCAAGCTTCCTTGAAGATGATCTCATTCAAAGCTTTGTATGGTAGAAAATGCAATACTCCAGTGAATTGGGACAACCCAAAAAATAGAGTGGTACTTAGGCGAGAATTGTTCAAGGACATGGAAGACCAAATGGTTAGAATTAAGAAAAATTTGAAGGAAACACAAGATAGATAGAAAAATTATGCAGATAAGAACATGACAACTAGATAATTTAAAGTGGGAGAGCATGTACTTTTGAAAGTGAATCCTAGGAAGAGTTCATTGAAGTTGGGTAGTTGTACAAAGATAGCAACCAAATTTTGTAGTCCTTTTGAGATATTGGATATAATAGGGCCAGTTGCATACATGCTTACGTTGCTTGCTTCCATGAATGTGCATAATGTATTTCATGTCTCTTTGCTAAAAAATTATGTACATGATCCTAACCATGTTATTGATTTGTATTTGATTCAGGTAGAGCAAGAGGGAGAATTTCAGGTCCAACCAGTGTGCATATTAGATAGAAAATTCAAAGTGCTTCGGAATCGAGTCATAGAACTGGTAAAAGTTCAGTGGAGCTGCTACGGTCCTGAAGATGCTACTTGGGAGCATGAAGATGTCATGCAGATAGAGTACCTATGACTTTTTGAATAATTTTGAAATTTTGATTTGTGTTTTGTATATGCATTATTGGACCCTCCATTTTTGGAGAAGGATAGATTTTGCATATATATCATAGTATTGCGGGAAAAAACAAAGAAAACTAGTAGAAGGATATGACTGGCGGAAAATAGAGAAATGTAGCGGAAAACCAACGAAAAGTGATTTATCTGAATGCCAACACGGAAAGAAGACATGATCTAGCTGGATATAACAGTGGAAGAAGATGAAACATTTGAGAGAATGCCAGAAGAAGGAAGAATCAAGAAAGAAAAACACCAGATTGAAGAAAGAAAGAAGTCCGCAAAAAAAATCGATAGTGAGAGTTATGTGACTGGTTGGAATTAAGTTAGTTGAGAATTAGTTGGCTGATGAGTCATTCTAGGTTTTGTTGTGAATCACTATCATTCTTGTGAGTTGTTGTTGTTTCTAACTCTTGACTATTTTATTGATTTTAGAGTTACGAATATTGTAAATGTTTGTTGTGATCATACTAGCTACGAGAAAACCATGTACTAAGTTTATAGTTGATATGCTCTTCTATGTACAAGATGGAAACGAAACTATGTATCAAATGTTATGAAATGATATTAATATAAGAGATGATTTGACACCTTAAATTAAGATAAATGGTGTATGTATCTTGATGAACTATGTATGCTTCTTTTGCACAAGTCTCTGTTATGCATCTTGGATCTCTTCACTACGTACATGTCATTGTTGATCTATTTGGTTACTTTAATTTCCATATATTTTTCATGTATGAAGTAGGCATCATTGTATGTGATGTGTAACTCCATTTAGACTACATCTACCTTGTTTATTGTCCCAACCCCATGATCGATTAGTTGGGTTGCATTCTTCCCACCACTGCATTCCCTTCAACCTCGCTCCATTTTACATATGTCTCGACAGTGCTTCAATTGAGACCTCATTCCATTGTGGAAGGTTGAATATGCCAGTGCTCTAGACTACAACGGTTCCTTTGTTGGCAAACGTCGAGAACCCTGGTCTCCAATCATGCGCCAAAAAATGGTTTTGTTACTGGGACTTGATTTCTGAGCAATATTTCAGAGAATGCAACATCATATTTTCAAGTCAGACATTGACCGGTGGTGGGAAGAAAGGTGTGACGAGTTCATATTTCAAGAAATTTAGTTACGACAGAAGATTTTGAGGGTTGTGAAGAACCCAGTATATTATTTTTAGCTATCCAACGATCAATACAAAATCTTCTAGATCCAGTTTCCAAAGTAAGTATTTCAGTGGCTCGATCGATTATAAGAAGAACCCAAGTTTAAATATTGAGTAAAGAGAAATATCCTTTGGAACGTTGAAAAACTAGATTCCCTCCATCGATTGGATCACCCGATTTGTCGTGCAGTGTATTTTTGGGTTAAGACTCTGCTAGACGAATACATCATCGAATTTTTTGCGAAGAACCATTAGTATTTTTCGCAACAAGAAGTGGTGTTTTACGAAGGATGCCGAGGAAGACTATTGCGGGAAATTCCTTTGTGGATAACGATTATGTTGGAAGAAGAAGGATTGTTTCTTGTTCCTTTAGGGGATATGGCAGCGTAAACCCTTGCACATGAGGGGTGGGTGATTCAAGAAAAGGGTTCATGATTTAGGTTACAAAATTTATTGAAATATGGGGGGTCATCGTCGACGTGAGAAAAGTGATAGAGATGAACGCGCTCTAAGAAGGGTTATTATGAATGAAAATAATTTGCAAGAGTAGACGAGAAAGTTTATGAAGAGGTCATATCATCCACAAAATATGATTGACCTCGAGATAAGCCATAGGAAAGAAGTAGAGAAGTTGTAGGAGTTGCAGATATGCAAAAGAGTGGCTAGTCGTTGATTGAAGGAAATATTTTGGGAAAAAGATGAAAATTATGGAGGAAGTAGATGAGAAGGAGTTATGATAGATGAGGGAGTTAAGATCAATGCCATTTTAGGAGAAAAAGACTCAGTCACAACCCTTGAAGGAGCTACGAGAGACTCAAGTCTTGCTACACAGGAAGATGTTGAGTCTTGTCAAGGAAATGGTACAATGTTGCATAGCTACATGACCCCCTCAGTGAAAGAATTCCATTCCAAAAGCAAAGGAACCAGTCGTGGATCACTCCCACCCTCAATACCTTCTACAAATATGGTAAATTCTACACCAAATCCTGCAATAATTTATGTTGTTTATCACAGTTATAATACAATAGGTTTGAATTATAGTAGTAGCGGAAGTGGAGAAAGTTCTTTAGTTCTAGTACAACCAGAACTAATATGATTTATATTGGTAGGATCCCCTATTTCTCTTATGGGAATTGAACAAACAGGATCACTCACCTGATACCCAGAATTTTGGGGTAAAGGGGATGAGGATGTTGAGCAACATTGGTTCTTATGTGAGGTTATTTGGAGGTCTCGTAGATCTCTATATTCCAATAAACTAGTCGAATTCCATACCACATTGAGAGGTAGAGCATTAAAATGGTACATGAAGTCCATTGAGCATGGGAATCCCCAAGGGACTCCCCCAAAACAACCCTTTGATCTTTCTTAGGTCAAACAAATATTTATTGTAGAGTTTCTCCTACCTCAATCTAAACAACAGGCCCTCTCTGAGTTTCAGGAGATAAAGAAGAGAGACGGGGAGTCTGCTTTGGAGTACAACCAACTATTCAAAGATGCAATCAGGAAGCTAGAAAAATCTATTCACAAGAATCACCAACATGAATGATTCATTCATGGGATTTTTCCTTTGACTTGGATTTTATTAACTCAACAAAGACTAGCCACTTTGGGTGAAGCATTAGAACAAACCATGGAAATTTAAGTAATGGATGTATACCCTGGGAATTTGCACATGAAGAGATCCCCATAAGATAATAATATTACAACTCCAGGGACAAATTTCTATGCTGACTGAGAAAATTAAGGAGTTGGCCCTACTAAGAGGAGGTCGACCATAGATCTGGTGCATTGGTTTCTACATCGAAGGTCATACGGTGACATAGTGTCCAAGATCATGGGGTGGAGGAGCTATGAGCCACCCTATGCCTCCACCACCATTCAAAACATCAGGTGGTGTTGTGCAAGTTTCCATTGTGATGCCATTCCATCCACCTGTGAAATTCCATGCCTTCCTAACTCAACAAGGGGGTGAAATCAAAGAGTATTGTGAGATTTACATACACCATGGACATTCTCCGAGACACTTCCCCATTTTACAAAAATATACATATGTCCCAAATACGATGTACTATAAATTATGTGAGTCGACTACTCATACCTCCAATCAATGTCATGCTTTATATGCTCTTACAGATAGACTAGACCACTCTTCCTTTAGGATTGATGAATCCCCTCAAGGGTTTGGAGGAGGTTGCATAGGCAGAGGAGATTTCAGAGGAGGCCAAGATGACAATAGAGGACCCACTTGTTTCTACAACTATGATGAATAGGGCCACTTTACAAGGGATTGGCTACATCCGAGGAGACCATGGTGTGTACATTGTTGAAACAATACCCATGGTACTGAGGATTGTCTTGACTTGATCGTAAGATGGGAAGATCATGCAATACAAAGGGGAGCCAATTTGATAAACTCATAACCTAGGACAATTACGGAAGAGAGGTAGTCCAACATTCATGTTATAACAAGGGGAGGCGTAAAGACCAGTGTCGATGTTGAACATCTTAATCGAGCTCAGATTCAAAAGGTAGTGCCTAAACCCCCATATGATCATGTACAACAAAAGGAATTTGTTCAAAATGCAGTAGAATTGTTCTGCCAGATGTCTAACTCCGCGATACCAAAAGTTGTAAATCCAAGCTATACCCCTCCCTGTCAAGTTGCGGAAAAGTTTGTCCCATCCAAGGGCCCATCATACAAGTCAAAAAACATGATTTCCTTATGGTTTCAACTCTTTTTTTATATTCTAAACGATGAAAACCTTACCCAAAAGTTGCAGAACACCATTAGCATAGCTCTGAGAGTTGATGGAAATGTAGAGGGATCTATAGTTGTTAATATTCCCAAGAGGAATGCAGACCAAATGCAAATACAAATGAAGAGGTCAGGACAGGATTTTATACTAAATTCCCATATTGATGGTTATGAAATTAGTGATTCCATGCTCGATTTGGACTCAGATGTTAATATTGTACCAAAGAAAACAAGGGAAGCTATGGGAAAGCCCTTGTTGGTATATTCCCCAATTCAATTATGCATGGTGAACCAATACTGTATTTACCTAGTAGGGAGGATGGAAAATGTGGAAGTAGATCTAGCTGGAGTCAATATTGTTGGTAAATTTAAGGTCATTGAGATCATGGGGGAGAAGGATCCATATCCATCCTTGCTTGGAATTGATTGGGAATATGACAATTATGCTATGATTGACCCGAAGAAGGAATCCATGATCTTCAAAGAGGATGGTATGAAAGTGGTTCAACCTTTAGATTTGTACTTAGGAAAACGATACACTAAACCCTTAGAAGAAAAAAACAAAGTTGATGTATTGGATCATCTATATATTGTGACTAAAGGAAACTGCATAGTATATATTAATCCTACCACAGATGGTTCAATTAGTTGGCGAAGTATTCAATCTACCAGGGAAGATTCAGAGGCCACTTTCGAAAAATGGCAGCAAGGACGATATGAAAATTTCTGAAGACTATTCGCCATTATTTGAGAAGCTAGGTGGATTAGAACTAAAATCTAAGAGAATCCAATATATGACAATCTCTCTAATTTATGCACTTTTCTGGTTGAAATGGAAGAAAAATTTGGGGTGGAACAGAGGATGTCGTCACTTGATATTGTTTTGCAATCCTCCCTATCTCATTGGTGGACCACCCACAAAAGTAACCTGCCTTCGTGTGAGGATATAAATATTTCCCTGCAACACTGATTTATCCCTCCTTCCAAGTTAGTCAATAGAATCGAGACTAGAAACCGAATACTCTCGTTCTTACCCTCGACACATATGATGGATCTTCAGATCCATAGGAGCATGTTGCGCATGTGTTAGAGTATGGAAAACTGTGCAACAACCCCAGGTTTTTTGGGTACACTAGTTTGTTCATTCACTAAGATCAATCCCCACAACTGTTACAAGAAAATCCCCTTGCGGATAGGTGAATTCCCTCTTGGATCCTAAAATTCTAAGACCAAGACAGAAAGGTGCTAACTTTGATCACCAACATCCCTTTAAACCTATCTAAGCTAATCTATAGAGAAGTGGAAGAAGATGTACCTTTTCACGATGTTTGTCCTTGCCTAGTCCAAGTTGAGCTATGATCCTCAAGCTCTTCAACAAGTCTTGCAATCCAATCAAAGACAAAGCATGCTTCCTATTCTACCATGATTATTTTGAAACTAGATCTATCTATCAAAGACAAGTTCATGTAGATATACACAATCTAGAAGGAAATAGGCCAAGCACATGTATTAATGAGAACTCAAAAGAGATACTTACAGACCATTGATGAAGCTGCAACAGCCTCTCCAAGCTCTCCTTGTCCAACCCCTTGCTCAAATGATCCACAAACAAAATGACTATGCTTCACTGATTATCTCCCTTATGAGATCATAAGTTTGATGCCTTCAATGTCTCTCCCTTTCACCATGAGGAGGCCTCCTTATATAGGCTTTGAGATGTCCAACCACCTTAGAGATTCTTGGGATAGGTTGAGGATATTTCTCCATAAGTTGTGGATCCTCCCTAAGATCCATCCTTGACCTCAGATTCGAATCAAGCTAACTTCATATATAAGGGGGATCTTCCCCTGATTTTCTCAACAGCATAACACTCCCCCAAAATGGTGCACAGAGTGCTACAACACTTCTCCAAAGGAGGGAAAGGAGCACTAGTACTCCTTGCTAGTGGGTAGGGGAGCGTTGCCCTTCAAAATTCATTTTTAAGTGGTCTTTCTCAAGGCAAATGCTTTGTACTCTTTGTCAAATGATTTCTCCTTCTTTAATTAGTCTCTGAGGGTGTCTTCAAGTGTTCCTTGTGATGTCGTTTGAGACACGACATAGGAAAGATGACTGTATGATGTTTGCGACACTTGTGGCTAAAATGACACACTTATAATGACGAAAATAGGTCATCATTGAAATGAGTGATTATGATGTGTAACAAAAACCTGGTATATACATTAAGAAACCTGAAGGCAAACACACTGTTGGGAGGTCTTTCAATGCCAATTTTGCAAGGATTTATGTCTTACAAGTAAGTCCCTAGAACTCACTTTAGCATTGTAACAAATTAAAATCTTTTTATTCACAGATAAGTTCAATCTTGCCTATCTACCTGTAGTTTGATTTGTGCATAAACACCTTCTCTATTCTATATTTCACCCATATATTGAGTAAACAAATCGTGTCGTTGCACCACTACCTATTTGTTGTAGTAAGGTTGATACCACCCCAGATTAACTCGAAGATTTAGAAGACCTTAGGCATCTATCCTTTAAAGAATCTGAAGGCACTAGAACTGTTCAGGACACCATTTCTCCTTAATCTAGTATCTCCTACACTAAACCTATGAAGTTGTGCAAGGTTAATATGGGAAGTACGAAGCATCCTAAGATATCCTCTATAGGGTATTATTGGGACGAATAGACCATGATTGAAATTCAGGCCCTATTGAGGGAATATGAGTACCTCTTACCCACCAGATTCTTGGAGCTAAAGGGAATTAAGAGAGATCTAGAAGAAATGAGAATTGAATTGAATCCCAACACGAAACCTATTAAGCATTGACCATACCATCTGAACCCCAGAGTCAAATAAAAGGTAAAAAATGAGATTGATCACATGCTTGCAGCTGGGTTGGTATTCCTAGTGGATGAGGCTTAGTGGATCATCCCTATTGTCATTCAGAGTAAAAAGGGTATGCAGGATATCAGGGTTTGTGTCTACTATAGGAGATTTAACTCTACCTACGTTCATGACCCATTTCCAACTCCTTTTAGTGACGAAGTTTTAGATCAGATCGAGGGAAGAGAAGCATATTCATTTACCGTGTTGGACAATTGGTTGTAATTGATGTCAACCCTTAGAGAAATCGAGATACCCTAGAGTTGTGGTCCATATTGATGGTGATTTAGTTGTCATTGATGCCAACAAGAGTGGTTTATGTCAGTAGATGTGATGGGTGCATTTGATGAAGTCTATACGAAGCCTTGAAGGTGTTGTCATGAGACCCGAATTTGTTTGAGGAATAAGGACACGAAAGATAGTGAAAATGAAGGTAACACACTCATATATGGATAATCCTCATCATGTCATTTCTAGTGATAGGTGGTACACCACGTGGTTCCTCATGGTTAGGGAAATATGCCCTCATGAAGTTGGAAGCCTCGAAGAATGGTCAAGAATACCCTAATTGGTTCAAAGACATTAATGAAAGGGTAAAGTGGTTGCAATAAGAAATTTCAAGAAGCCCTAGGATTAAGGAGAGAAGTTACACGAAAAAATTATAAATACACCTCAAGGAGTCTCTCATAAGTACATTCACACACATTCATTGAATATCTATCTTGTGAGTAAGTGATATTTTGGCTAGTTTGCGATGTTGAAATCTGAGGTAGTGACAAGTGAGAAGTGAGGGAGTTTCGAGGTTGTAGAGAAGAGTAAATATTTATGAGGAAACCTTAGTTTGGTTGCCCCCATGGGTTAGACCACTAGTGTCCTGCAAGGCACCCCCAACGGTTGCCTAGGTCTCGTCACACGAGGCATCGCGTGACAAGTAGTCTTTGTCCCGTGAGAACAAGACAGAAGTGAATGGAGATGCTTGTTCCTAATTGTTCAGGCCAAGGAGGTTATGTTTGTCGAATATTTGACACAACAGGTCAACTACAAGTTATAGGTACACTCATGTGATTATTGCTTATGCTTGGTTATGGTATACTGGTACATGCTTAAGAGGCATGCTTTGTCGATGGTACACTTTGGTGATGCTATGGTACATTGATTAGAATTATTAGTAACTATCTTATCTGGTTTAGTTACATGGTGATGATGATATGGTACATGCTTGAGGCTTGTTCTTGGTATACTCTTGAAGCATTGGCATATGGTGTGTGGTTGTTATGTTAAAGGCCTATCATTTATATTGATACATTGTTGATGAATACAATTATGGAAACACGTGTATGAGATACATCTCTTGGTGATGTTGGTACCTGGTTGATGCACACCATTAACAATACTTGCTTGGTATACCCTATGGTATATGGTGTATGACATGATTGAGTGATATGGTATATGGTTGAAATACATTGTTGATGTACACAGTTGATACATGGTATGGTACAAGATTGGTACTTGGTATGGTGTTTATGTACATGATTGATGGTTGAGGTACATGCTATAGGTGTTGGTGCATGGTTGATGCACTTGTTGTGGCAAAAGTGTTGGTGCATGGTTGATGCACTTGTTGTGGTACAGGTTTTGGTGCATGGTTGATGCACTTGTTGTGGTACATCTTGATGGTTTGATACATGGTTGAGACACATATCTTGTGATGATATGTCGATGATCTTCATACATGCTTGGTAGAGGAATTTTTTGGTGATGTTGGACATCTAGTTGAGAGGTTTCCTTGGTATATGATCCATGTTAGAGGATATAGTTGAGTATCGGTGACAATGACAGGTTGGACAGGTTGATAGTGACAGGTTGGATACAATGACAGGTTGACAGTGGTAGTGATTGTGGTAGTGATAGTTTGGTCTACAATTATATTTTAGAGCGGCGGGATGGGGCAAGGAAAGGGGGTTGTAACCTCCTTCTGGTTGGCATCGAATAACACATGGAGTTGGAGATTCCTCTAGGTTGGAGCCTGAGAATCAGGGGGTTGTAGCCTGCTTTTGGTTGGAGCTAGAGAATTCATGGATTTGTAGCTTCCTTCAAGTTCGATCCAGTAAATAGGGGGTCATAGCCTCCTTCCAGTTGTAGCTAGAGAATTGGGAAGTTGGTGCTTCCAATGAATGTATTCTTGACAATATAGAAGAAAGAATTATGTGGTTTTCTCCCATTTGGGTTTCAACGTAAATCCTGGTGTACTACGTATTTGATGTAATTTTGTTGATGTGATGTTGATTATGTTTATATGCTCATGATATATTGAGTGCAATCATAGATGATACATTGGTGATATAGTAATGATAAGATTGAATTTTATGTGTTGTGTTTAAAAGTGGTAAAAGTGCTCATACTAGTTCACCCCCCCCTCTCTCAGTATTCCAAAATACCGATGGATTTTTCAGATATCACCAGGTAAGGATTGCAGAAGCGGATAAGAATAAAAACTACCTTCATGAAAGAGTGGGGGTCATTTTCTTACAATGTCATGTTGTTTGGGCTCAAGAATGCCCCAACAATGTTTTCTCGGATCATTATTTCCACATTCCACGACTTCATCCATAAATTTATTCAAGTCTATTTGGATGATTGGACAGTATACAGTCTACTCAAAGAGAATATTAGTCTCTTGTAGCTAATGTTGGATCAATGTCGCCAACTACATATTTCCCTCAATCTGAAAAAGTGTATCTTTTGCATACCCTTTAGGAATATTCTTGGCCATATCATTTGTAGGGAAGGAGTGATGGTGGACCCTGCAAAATTTGTAGTCGTCCTCAATATGCCTCCTCCTACCTCTTTCAAGAAGTTGTGAACTACCCTGGGACATACTAGATATTACCATTGTTTTATCAGGGGACATGCAAGTATCACAACACTATTGGAACAATTACTTAATAAATCTGAAGGATTTCATTGTAATTTGTTTTGCGATAAAGCATTTGACACCTTGAAGTAAAATTTGAGTACAACCCCCATTCTCACTTTCCCTAATTGGTGCGTGGAGTTCCATGTGCATATTGATGCCTCCAACATTGCGTTAGGGGCTATCCTTACACAACCTGGAGAAGGAAATATGGATCATCCTATCTCTTTTCCAGCGGAAAGCTCTCCCGAGTATAACACAACTATACTACCACCGAACAAGAAGGTTTGTCTATGGTATATGCTTTACAAAAATTTATACATTATTTTTCAGGAATTTTCGTTTGATGTTATTATCAATTCTGGAAATTTGAATGTTGGGCCCAATCATCTCTCTCGGTTACAGTCCAGGGAGAGTGGTGGATCCCTAGATGATCAACTTACTTATTCATATTTGTTTCGCATTGAGTCTATTCCAGATTATTTGTTAGACATTGCGATATTTCTCACGACCGGTACAACACCTGAGTGATATTTCGAAACTCAGAAAAGACACTTACCCATCAGGGAAACGTATTATCAACTGATTTCCATACAACTGTATAAGTTGGGCTTCGATAGCATTCTCAGATGGTGTTTACTTGATCATGAGAGACCATATATATTATGGGAGTGCCACAGTAGAGTTGTGGGTCGACACATTGGTGGTAAGGCTACTGCACAAAAGATATTATATGTTGGATTATGGTGGCCTACAGTGTTCAAAGACACCGTAGAATTTTCCTAGGCCTGTGATGTTTTCCAGCAAGTAGGGAATCCCTTGCACAGAGATGAAATGCCTTTACACCATGTCAGAGATATAAAATCTTTCGAAAAGTGGGCTATTGATTTCATTGGACCCATAAACCACCTGCTCGACATTCCAGGGCAAGGTATATAATAACTACAATTGACTACCTTACATGGTGGGATAATGTGCAACTGGTTCAATATTGATCTACGGATATAGCAGCCAGGTTTATCTTTGAACATATTATAGCTTGATTCAAATGCTCTTAGAGTCTGACCAGTGAGAAAGGAGATCATTTTATCAACTCAAATGTATCTACCCTTGCTTGCAAGTTCCTCATTCAAAATAACAAGAGAAGCCCCTATCATCCACAGGATAATGGAACAATTGAGGCATTCAATAATATTTTGGAAAGGGACTTCACTAAGGTATATTGTGAAAACTGGGAGGATTGGGATGAGAGAGTCTTTGATGTGTTATGGGTGTCTAGAACCACTACTAAGAAACTACACAAGTATACTCCATTCCAATTGGTTTATGGTAGATAATTTATTGTTCCTGCTGAGTTTATCACACCCAGCTTATACATTTCCCAAGTCACTCATATGACATATGACGAATTAGTTGCAGAGTTATTCGAGCTAGATGAAGCATGATTCCTTACATATTTTCATCATACCATTGAAAATTATTTCCAGAAGGCTTGGCATGATTGACACATCAAACAAAAATAATTTGTGCAAGGATATAAAGTTATCCTATACGATAGTAAATACCAGAAGGATCCTGGTAAATCACAAATGCATTGGTTGGGACTGTTTATTGTTGTGAACGTATGTGAATCTAGAGTATTCAGAGTTATGCAGCTCAATGGTATCCTTTATCATGGTTGGGGGAATGGTGCACACTATAAACCATACATCTTCTCTCAATAAGCATCGTTGCGCAACACTCCTATGTTGGGAGTGGCAATAGTAGGTAGGATTTCAATTACATTGTTGTTTTCCTGTGTTGTTGGTCACACACTAACTTTTTCAGTTGTTAGTCATTTTTAGTGTCTATGGGTCATTTTCCAATTATCCCACCTAGATAACATCTTTTTGGTTGGGGAGGTCTTTCTCATGTTTACTCATCATTACCATCACCTGAAGATAAAATTTTGTGCCCATGCTCTATCACATGGGTCATTAAAAGATGTTGGCACTATTATTGACTTGTTCATTGCTATCAACCATAGTCAAGTTTAATGTTACCAGTTGTCCACCCTTTTCCAGTTCACTGTCGGAAAAGTCATTATTTCCATGGTTTTTGTTGATGCCCTGTCATCCACTTTCCACCAATGTGTTTAATTTCACAAACCCCGTCGCAATCTTCACCATAGTAATAGATATTTCCGATGTTAATGTTATTTCTTATTAACTTGTGAAATTCAATGCATGTTGTCGTGTCACCTTTTTCAAACATCTTGGTCTCCCAATGGGTAAGGATTTTTTTTTCTTTGCACAAAGTTCATACTCAGTTTTGGAGCCCCCTGTGCAATCCGTGAACTCATCCCCACGACTCCATCCCCCTATTCATTTCATTTATCTCCGAGACCATGCCGGGATGGTTCCCACTACCAATAAGGGGTAGGTCCTCAAATTTTCTACCTAGGTTGTTGCCCCAATTAGGCCTGTTGTCCCTAAGGAGTTCATTGACCCTCATGTCCAAGCCATCGATGATCTCCATGGGAAGGTCGAGCACACTCGTCTAATGGAATAGACTTCAAAAATCCCACCCAAATCCCACAAATGGCCATCCATGCATTTATGGATTGCAATGTTTTACAAGAAGACACTATGAGTTGGGAGTGGAAGTCGGACTTCCTACCTCTGCGAGAAAGTACCTTAATGAGTTTGAGTGACCTACCAGTGTTCGACACCATTGAAGAGGTTGCTAATTGTACTAATTTTTTTATCAGTTGCGTGCACAATAGAACATTGTGTCTCGACAAGGGATACCCTATCCATGTTGAGGACATACAACAATTGACGGGGTTATCCATGGACGACCAAGATGTTACAGATGGGTTCCAAGGGTCAAGAAAGCGTGGCCGCAAGAAAGGTACTCTAAGCCTATATAAAAAATATAGCACTCGACGGGGAGGCCGAGGTGCTCTCATTAAGCTCATCAAATATGAGCGAATTCGGTGTGTCTACTACATTATCACATGAAAAGTGATGAAGAATTACACAAGGGGGGAATGCACATCGGATGCCATAGCAGTAGAATAATTCCTTAAGAATGGCACCAGGATGAATTGGTGCCGGTATTTGTTAACAAAGATGTTCCAGTATTGTGCAAATGTTCACAACTTCAAGACATATTTTTTCTACGAATACCTGCTTGTTACATTCTCAATGTGGAAATGGAAGTCACTGCAATGAAGGGACCTTGCTCACACGACTGATACCTGGATTACCAAGTTGTTCGATCCCTGGAACACCAAGTCACTTATTACCAATCCTAACGCATGCAATTCCACTTTTGCACAATGGAATGAAAACATGGTTAATTCTACCCAATGGTTGAGGATTCCACAATCGATCCTCAACAACAACACACACCATATTTTGTTTGGGATGGACCGAGACCATACTTTCATCCACCCATTGGGAGCGAATCTTGCACTATTCCACATGAACCCCTCCCATCTCAGATGAGGAGCATGAAGAGGCTGATGAAGAAACATTACCATAAGGACCACTACTGATCCCCTTGTCAGCAATTTCGAGAAGTCCTTACCTCTGCCTTAATAAGTTTGCAAGTACCTTAATGAGTTTGAGTGACCTACTAGTGTTCGACACCACTGAAGAGGTTGTTGAGTGTATTAAATTTTTTATCATCTGCATGCACAATAACACATTGTGGATCGACAAGGGATACCCTATCCATGTCGAGGACATACATTAGTTGACAGGGTTATCCATGGAAGACCAAGATATCATAGATGGGTTCCAAGGGTCAGGAAAGAATAGCCACAAGAAAGGTACTCTAAGCCTATATGAAAAATATAGCACTCAGCGAGGAGGCTAAGGTTATCTCATTGATCTCATCAAAGATGATAAAATCTGGTGTGTCTTTTACATTATCACAGGAAAAGTGATGAATAATTACACAAGGGGGGAATACACATTGGATGCCATAGCGGTAGCAAAATTCGTTAAGAATGGTGCCAGGATGAATTGGTGCCAATATTTGTGGACAGAGATGTTCTAGGATTGTGCGGATGTTCATGACCGCATGACATATTTTATCTATGGTTACCTACTCGTTCCATTCATAATGTGGAAATGGTAGCCGCCGCAATGGAAGGATCTTGCTCACACGATTGATACCCAAATTGCCAAGTTGTTCAATCCCTGGAATGCCAAGTCACTTCTTGCCAATCCTAACATGTACAATGCCACTTTTTCACAATGGCATGAAGACATGGTTAATGCTACCCAATGTTTTAGGATTCCACAATTGATCATCAATAGCCACATGCACCACATTTGGTTCGGGATGGGTTGGGACCATACTTTCATCTGACCATTGGGAGTGAATCCTGCACTATTCCACATGACTCATCTTCCTTTCTACCTGGATGATGCCATGTTCGATAAGGAATTCAATCTATGGGAAGGGATTGTAAGAGAAGAGAATCCAAAATGGATCAAATACACTATTCTGATAGTTGTGTTCTAAGCCGCTCTTGCGCAAACATCAACTACTACTGCCAGTGCAGGAAAAAGGGACAGAACCTCGCCCAGCTCAGATGAGGAGCATGAGGAGGATGATGAAGAAATATTACTGCAAGGACCACTATCGATCCCCTTGTCAGCAATTCTGGATGATGCAAAAATATCCGATAAGTAGTTACAGGAAGTCATTTCCTCTTCCTTTCCTCCAAAGAAACCGAGAACAATTTCTCCTGTGAAACCAATAGGTGAACCACTTATTATTGAGGATAACCCTCTTTCTTCACTTCCACCCACATCTCCTTTTATTCCACCTCCATTGATATTCACTACCCTGACTCAGGTTTGCACCAAGAACCCTTCAATAACATCAATTGTCTCTATGCATCCTATCATCCATATTCTATAGGACCCACTCGAGGAGATCCAATCTNTGTTGATGAGGAAGTCTTCAGTCAACAAAATGGTGGAACCATTCATGACTCCACCTCAAATCCATCATCCCTAGCCCGCACACAAGTGACGACTCTTGAGAAAGTTGATCCTTATAGCATACTCACTAGCATTACCACTACTCTACTCATGAATGTTGTACCCCAAGTCTTGCAAGCCCCATGTCCTCTAGACAAATCCCCGGAGACTGTATCCATTTATCAACCAGATGCAGAGCCAGAAACATAAATCCAGATGGACGTGGAAACCTTCAATGACCCACTCAATGGCCAAGACGACACCCATTCCACAAAGAGCACAACTTCCTTAAAGGAACAAGTTGTTCCACTTTTGAAAAACACGCAACGATGTCTTTCTCTATAGAGCTCTGTTTGGAGAAACAAGGGGTTATTGCCACACTACCACGACAAGTACAATCCAGGATTGCGAGAATTCTTAAAGCTCAGTCTCCTGCCCCGGAAGGTGCAGGTACTCCTAGTTTTTCCAAACAACCCATTGCAAGTGGTCATCCACTTTTGACATGACTCCCATTGGATCCAGCTACTCTGAGTAGTGATCTGTCTACTTGGGATACACCTCAACTTTTTCATATTTTGAGGACTTTTGCAGATCATATAGAATGAAGAATTTTTTTTGTAACACAGGCAAACGATGACTTAGTACAACAAGATGACCAGTTGAAAGAGAGAATTACTTCAACTAACGCAGGAACAACTTACGAACAAGGCATGTGGAAAACCACTGAGTCCACTATTGAAGCAGTTTCTAGCAAGCTTAGTGTTGCTTGGCCTACCTTTCGCAAGTTGGTGCCCGACCTCCCAGAAGACCCTGACTAGGTTGCACTAGTATCTAGAGTTGAGCTTGTCATTGAGGCATGGAACCATGTAGAAGATAAGACTCAGGATTTCCAGCAGCAACTAGAGGATATCCGACTAAAGGAATGAGAGAAGCTCAAGGAGATGCTAGAGAAAAACTCCAAGGTTGTTGCAGAGGGTGATGTTGTGCGTAGTTCTTTACATCAGTGAGATGTGTAGTGTAGTCACCTCTTCGAGCTAGTTAACGACTAGGTTGGTCTTCTAGAGTGTCACACTAAAATAGTGGAGGACCTCCGAGCCAAAATCCGACAGATGAACAAGGATATGAAGTTTATCATCGATCCCATTGAGAAGAGTACTAAATTTGTGGAAATCCAATAGGTCAATGGACACCTGGATTCTTTGTATGACATCAATCAAGTTGCCAAGAAGGAACTCCAAGATTTCAAGCTAGCATTCCAAGACACCTACATCAAGATCCAACATCTTGACGTAGTGGCGAAATCCGAATGGAAAACATTGATGGACATGAATCCCTCAGTCTGGGATGTCAATGCAACACAAAAAATCGTTGTGGGAGAATCGATCCTAATGCGCAAGTGGCAAGATCATGTCAATCAATATGATAGTTTCAGGTAATGGGCAATCCAAGTTTTCCCTGAATTGGACCCTTTGTTTGAGGGAGGCCAGAGTGAAGAGATGAAGACTGGACTCGGGACGAGTCAAGATTTGTGGTTGGGGCCTATTGGACCCTCCATTTTTGGAGAAGACTTGATTTTGCAGAAATATGGAAAAGAAGATAAAACTAAAGGAAGGCTATGATTAGAAACAAATAGAGAAATGCAGTGGAAAAGTGATGGGTCAGAATGCCAGTGAGGAAAGCAGACATGAGCCAGCTGGACAGAATAGTGGAAGAAGGAGGAATAAAAAAAGAACAACACCAGAATGAAGAAAGAAAGAATTCCACGGAAAAGCCCTATAGCGAGGAGTTATGTAACAATTCTAGATTAATTTAGTTGAGGATTAGTTGGTTGATGAGTTGTTCTGGTTTTTTTTATGAATCGCTTTCATTCTTGTGAATTATTGTTCTTTCTAGCTCTCGACTGTTTTATTGATTTTAGAGTTACCGAAACTGTAAACACTTGTTGTGATCATACCAGCTGTGGGAAAACCATGTACTAAGTTTATAGTTGATATGCTCTTCTCTGTGCAAGATGAAAATGGAACCTTGTATAAGATGGTATGAAATGATATTAATATAAGAGATGATTGGACCCCTAAATGAATATAAATGGTGTATGTATCTTGATGAACCGTGTATTCTTATTTTGCGCAAGTCTCTGTTATGCATCTTGGATCTCTTCACTACATACATGCCATTGTTGATCTATTTGATTACTTTACTTTTCGTAGATTTATTTATGTATGAAGTATGAATCATTGTATATGTTGTGTAACTTCATTTAGACTATGTCTAGCTTGTTTATCATCCTAACCCTGTGATCGATTAGCTGGGTTGCATTCTTCCCACCATTGCATTCCCTTGCGAAATGTTGAATATGACAGCGCTCTAGACTACAACAATGACTTTGTTGGCAAACTCCCAGAACCCTGGTCTCCAATCATGCGGCAATATGCACTAAAAACAGAGCCAAAATAAAGGAGAGGGGAATGTAATACCCTGATTTCAATTCCCTAGAATCATTAATGTAATTTTTTTTTTTTGGAAACATAATCTATTAATAGTTACTTGGAGAAGGAATATGAAAAGTCACTATAAGTGAACCATCATTGGGGATGCATGAGATGTCTTGGGATATCCAAGCGTTAAACATCATTGTATATATATATGTATCATATTGATTAATAATATGCAATTCACACCCTATCTTATCTACGTTGTCCAACAATGGTATGAGAGCAATGGTATGAGAGCGACCTTGGTTGGTAGGCCTGAATTGAGCTATGGTAGTCCTCCATGGAAACTATTCCCATGTGCAGATTCCCTGAGGTCTGTCCCTATTCCTACAGATTCTCTACACACCTTATCTTCTATTCTTACAGTGCAGCTCAGAAACCCTAATCTGTCACATTGAGGTCTGTCTCCTCGCACAGAGAAAATGCCCCTCTACCTTTTAGTCTGTCATTTGCGTGTTACTTTATCATGTGTAATTGTGAGGGTTTCCTCGCAGTTTCTTCAAGCTGTCCGCCTAGACCTTCAGCATCTTCATCATCTCCGAACCTGTATGTCCATCAAGAGCGTAACCCTAACTCGAGACGCTAAACATGAACCGTATTTCCTCCCATTTTCCTCAGTGAAGAATTAGATAATACATTACTTCTTACTGGTTCACATGATTTGGATTCATAGTTTGATACAAATTATTTGTTGGCCATGACGATCAATGGAGGTATTTTTTTAGACAGAGCGGGAATTTTTTCTTGTAGTTCTCGCATTTGATCGATCCATTTCAAGTTTACCAAAAAAAAAAAAAACACACAACCATGATACCTAGTTCTTGTGCCAAGATGACAATGAAATGGCTATATAACCAGTGCAAATACTTGCGGGAAAGAAGAAGTTCCCTTGTCTATTTTGGTGTATTCGTGGAATTTTCCAACTAAGCACCACGATGTTGAATTCGATCGCTTAGTGTACGAATTCCATATTCACGCGTTTAAAATTACATTTTCTTAGCTCTTTGAGGTTTCATTTAGCCAATTTCAGAGTCCATTAAAATTTTTGTATTCAGCCAAATGTTTGGAGCATTTTTAAATTGACAGAACAAAGATAACTGAGGAATTCAACCATTTAACGCTAGAAATTGGCCATCTTTGAGCCAGCCAGCATGGAGCTTCCACGACTTCGACTTTCCGACTCGAATTTAGGTTGTTGTCATTGCAAGAAACGTTGTATATTCTTTGGCACTGAAGACCAGGCGACAATGGATAGATAAGAGAATAAATTCTGCTTTCTATGAGGATTGAAATCGTCGACAACGCCTCTGATAAGTCTCGCTTCCACAAGCGCCTGCTTTGTCTCCTCCATTCTTTGGACAAACGTGTTGCAAGAACAAGATCCCGAATCAAGAAAAATGAAACAATGGATGTGAAAGTTTCTGAATGCGTGGTTCTTGTTTGAATCCTGCTAGCATGTGGTCTCGTGCTATGGGTACTTATATTTTTAGAAGAGTGAAGCTTCAACACTATGGAGGAGGATAACTATGGAAACTATGATAGACTAACCTTGTATGAAAATATGTTCATGGGTTAGCTGCTAGAGGAGTTCATTATTTACATTTCCCTAGGCCAACTCTTCAAGAAGTTGGATTTGTGCTTCTTCTACAACTTTGTCAAGATAAAACATATATTTCAGTATTGTCTTTTTTTACCTTTATCTTGTGCACATTTCACCCTTTTATTTGTCATATCAAGAAATTCTACACAACACTTTTATGGTGCATATTATTGTCATTTTTGGTGTGAGAAGTCTCAATAGTTGTGATTGCACTGAAAGAGACTCTGATCATTCAAACTGATCTCTACCACTTCCATGCCCATGTACTAAGCATCATCTACACATTCACAAGATTAAGATAACATGCAAATGGTTCTTTTGTAAGTTTTATTGTTCTTTCTAAAGCTAAGATTGGAATAAGTCATTGTAAATGGGTGCATTTTCGATAGAATATGACACCCTTCATTTGTTGTCTGCATAGTTGAGTTTTCCTTGTAAAGTTTGGGTGGTGTTGCAATAAACCCTAACATCTAGTTCTGTCTTAAATATTGCTCAAGTTGAGGAATTCATAGAGTTATTAAACACCCTAATCCTCTCCTCTATAGACACTATAGTCACCATGGACAAAGAAACTTTGCAATCTGTTGTGACCTGCTTGGAATTTTCGCGGGCCAAAGAAGCACTGCAAAATCAGACTCATCTTCTTCACGAGGCACTTGAGCAATAGAATATTCGAAAACATTCTAAACCAATCCTTTTTCAGAACCCTATATTCAAAGATGATGAAAAAAATGAGGTTGATTCAAACCAATGACCACCCAGTAAGACAACTCCAGATTCAAGTAGAGAGAAATATCAACTTCCTATTTCCAAGTGGATCATCGTACATTGGGAAGAAATCATACACAACAAGCACAAAACTGGTATCAGACATGGAAAGGAAGTCACCTTTCATAATCTGGATCACACCTAACTGATCTAGTTCTAGAGTGTTGGACGACTACAAGAAATTTCACATTCACCTGCTCCAGTTCAAGAGATAATTTTGATATGCCAACATTGTCAACAAGTTGGCCACATGGAAGATTACTGTTTCGATCTTCATCCTTGTGAGAATTGTGGACAACACAACCATCACTCAAATAGGTGTTTTAAACGCAAGGTAATTGCAAGAGTAAAGAACCATTATGGGTGGATCCCTTATTGGAAATGGTCATCAATAACCAAGAAGATATCTCAGTCATACCGTAGAAATTGTACTAGAGTATTGACACATATTATAGTGAAAGGATTTGTATCTTCTCACATTATCCCTGACAGGGGGGATAATATCAACGATTGACAATCAGGATTTCAGTACCAAAGTCCTATCAGTTGAGTAGTGAAAAGAAAACATGAAAAGCGAGTGTGATTGGTTTGTGGTCACCCTTACACCACCATCGTGATTTAGTAGTAGACATCAACTTCTACTAGCCAGCCAGTTTGTGGTTTCCCTTAAACCTCCACTTGGTAGAAGACTTTCAACTTCTTCTACATCATAGTTTATGGTCATCTTTAAACTAGCATCGAGAGCACTTCCAATTAGTAGAAGACACCAACTTCCAGCTTCTAGATAACTTAGGAAATGTTCTGGGAGCCATTGAGCCTAAAGTACGGTTCCAGAGTTTTTGGTCATCCTTAAACCACCATATTGGTTTCTGGTCTTCCTTAAACCACCATCACCATTTAGTTTGTGGTAATCCCAAAACCACCAGATTCAGAGAGAAAATTCATCCATAAAAAATTGCACACTTCGATATTTTAGTTGCCCACTTTCTGATATCAACTCTTACCTTGGACTCACATATACCCCTTCAGGTTAAAGGGGGGAATGTTGGAAACGTAATCCGTTAAGGGTTACTTGGAGAAGGAATATGAAAGGTCAATAGAAGTGAATTGTCATTGGGATTCCATGAGACGTCTTCAGATATCCAAGCGCTAAACATCATCGTATACATATTTGTATCATATTGATTAATAATATGCAATTCACACCTTATCTTATCTGTGTTGTCCAACAATTTGAGGAAAGGGAAAAGTTCCTAAACAATGGAAAAAGGTTGGAGTGCCTAGGAAATTCATGACATTGATCATTATTAATAATAAAATGCAAGACGAACAAGGAAAATATTTATAGGGGGATATGATTCCATGAGATAGGGGAAAAAAGCTAAGGGGGCTAAGCCTTTACACTTTGAAATTATTTTATTTTACTCACCTTGGAAATTTGGAGAGAAAGAGGGGGTTACATGAGCTTCCTGGGGGGGTCCCACATTATGCTTTTGATATTCAATCCAATGTTCTCTATTGTCTTGTGGGTTTTCCATTTTCATTATGAACCAAAATTCGTTTTTGGAGCCTCCTTGCGAATTCACTCTTCTACTCATTCTTGGTAATGCATGGGGAAGGGAAAATGAATTTTTGAAGACCAACAACCATGGTTGGATGGATGTAATTAATTTTTGGTCATTCCAAAAGGGAATGAATGCCAATGTGCATAGAATAATGGTACTTGAAAGAGTGTTGTCCACAACTAAGAATCCTAAGAGTTTCCATCATTGATATTTCATGATCAGAGAACAAGATCCCTAGAAAGAGGTGGACAACCCGAGGGACTATGTGGAAATGAATGGGGTTCACTTTCTTTGGGTGGTGTGGACTGAGGGGAAAGAGAGAGCTGGTAAATTGGATTTTCTATGTGTCAGAAACCTTTGAGAGATTAAATCTTGAATGGTTGGGAAGCTGAGTGATGGACTGAAACCTGTCCTTGTGGATTCATAGCCTTGGCTAGGGGGTGACCTGTTGTTGAGACTTGGATCAACAATGTCTAAATTTGGGTGGAACGTCCTTGTTCTGTAGCCAGTTGGTGATTGGTTTTGATAAAGATTTGTGATATTTTTCATGGTTATCTCTACTTTCATATTTATTTACGCTATATATTATTATTATTATCTCTGATCAAATATGATGTTTATACCATGTCTGCTTGCTGGTTATTGTTGTGCATGACATGATAATATTACAATTCACAGTTAGTAAGAATATTGATGAATGCATGTGCTGGTATTGTATTTATTTCTTGTTGCATTATTAATTAATTGGTATCAGAATTTTTTATTAGCCCAAGAGGGAGAATTTTAGAGGTACCCAAGCAATGAATCCAGATTAGATCAAAGAATTAAGCAAATCATTTTGGGTTTGCCGATCTGGGTGCATCACAACAACCAAAGAGAAGTTAACTCTAAATCTAAATAAGTAGGAGTAAAGCATAGTTAGCAAAATGGGGTAGACCAAAGAAATAATAAGCTTCCCACAAAGTAAACATGAGGTAATCGTGCACTTCTTCATTTCCAGTAATAGAGATGTCAACACGAGAGGCATGTGGAATAATGTCCTTAGGTGAGTGGCCTAGGCTATTGTAGTCCTATCAGGTAACCCTTGGTGGAATCAAAACTCTCCAACTAGTGGTTGAGAAAGATGTCAAAGAAAAAGCAGAGACACTCCTAGCATCCACTACTCATAAATCAGAGAAACTGACAACTGCTTGATTATAACACTTGTAAGGAGGGCATGAATTTCTATGTTCGTGCACTATGATTTATCATTTTAAAGGATATAGGTTTTTCTCGTTTGCTAACAAATATCAAAATATTTCAGGCTACACATCACAATGTTTAGGGCAACTGCTTCCTACTAGCATCACAAAAAAAAAAAAAACATGTGCATGCACTATGAGTGATTCAAATGAAGCCTTGACATTGTTGGAAAATTGCTACTAGCTAATCCATAGACCAAACCTACAGAAGAGAAGAAGTATATCTGATATCAAGTTTATATTGTATTAAGATGTATGAGAATGTGTTTTATGACATCTTGCAAATTTCAAATGGAAATACAACTTTCCACTTTGTTGTCTATGCATTGCAACTTCAATTTCAACTACTTTCCACTTTTGACTAGATCAAATCTGCACATTCTATGCACACAGTTTTACAAAAGATAATTTAATGTATCTTCACATATTTTAGATTTTTGTACATGCATGTATTACTATTATTGTGTACCACAAGAGAGGAGGGTTGTGAATTATATGGTTTAATTTGTGTATCCTGGATGAAGTGCTTGTTGCTTGGCATTCTATTGTTGATTGCATCCTTGAGCCCAATAGGCAAGTTCCAACTCCAAGAGGAAACCCTGAAATCAATCCTAGTATTGGATCAGATTTTCAAGGATGAAATGGGATGTGGATAGGACATGCTCACCATTGTAAGAACTATATACAATGATTGAGCTATGCCATGTTTGTATGCATTTTTTTTCTTATAGGACGCAACAAGATGACTAGACAAAAACCTTTTTACTATGGCATCAACAAGGCAATTGTTTGTTTTCTTTGGGCTATCCATACATCTTCATGGTTGTTATGTAATTGGTTACAACTTACAACTTATAAGCCTTGTTCATGAAGACGAAGAATATTATTCTTTAATTGGGTTCATGTTTGCAAAGAGGAAGGATTTTTCCTACCCCTCATACATGAAAGAATCTTCTACTAAATTCAAATTTCAATATTGAGATCTTTAACAATACCCTCGATTTTATGTAAGGCTATTCATATTTTTTTGGCTGAATTGGAAATCTTAATTATGATTTTCAAACAAATGGGTACAAATATTTTGTGTATGCTTATTTCTAGTTTGTATCTCTTCAATTATTATATATGCAAAAACTGCATGGGAAAAAAAAGTCTTGCCATCAAAGACAACTTTTGAAGATTTTATATTACGGGATATGGATGGTCAATTGTGATATATGTCTACAAAACTCATTGGTTTTTGGTATTTGGACTAAGTCTGACTTTTGTGGACTACTTCCTTTTTGCAGGAAATCTTTCGGCTAGTTAAATGGATTATCTTTCCATGCCTTGCGGTGAAGATAATTCGAGAAGTTTGGCAGACTGTAGTTGTCCATCACGGACCTTGATGGGAAAATGAACTCACTCTTATAGCCATTATTATATCATGGCTTTACTTGATTACTATTTTCCTATTTGCTTGTGTTCTATTCAACATGGTATGTGGTATGCAAATTGTTCATGTTGAAGATTATGTGAGGCTTTTGGAAGGAACATCTGATGTGTCACTATTCTTAAAGGAGCATATGCAGCATGGCTACAAGTTATGCAGCATGGCTACAAGTTTTATAAAATAAGTCTTAGATTTCATGTATTTCTTCTTCTTGCTTTCTTGGTAGTGAATAGAAGCCAGTTTATGACTCTTTTGTATTTTTTCTTCTTGCTTTCTTGGTAGTGACTAGAAGCCAGTTTATGACTCTTTTTGAGACCACATATTACAGTGGAATAATAAACTTTATTAATGCAAGTGATTTTCTGGTAATTTTGATAATAACTCATCTTTCAGTACTTTTTTTTTTCTGTGTGAGATTACTCCTTTTGAAAGTTTAACACTTTGAATATTAGACATAAAATGTGCTTGTAACAATGATTTTTTCACAAATGATTTAGTTTTGAATTTAATTTATTTTGTGTTGGCATTCATCAATTGGAAAAGTTTAGCACTTTGAATATTAGACACAAAATGTGCTTGTAACAATGAATTTTTCACAAATGATCTAGTTTTGAATTTAATTTATTTTGTGTTGGCATTCATCAATTGGAAAAAAATTCAACTTGTGGTTGTGTATTTTTGAAAAAATGTGATATATTATTTGTATTTTTAGCTAGTAAAGCTCATAGCTAAAAAGTACCTTGTTTGCTAAAATGGCATCACTAATCATAATTAACATGCTAGTTCAATGTTTACTTAACAATTACAATAATATATATCATTTGGATGGGTAGTCCCTACATGAAATGACACTTTTTCTGACAAGTCAAAGAAGTTTGAAGGAAACATCATGTGATGAGAATGAATATATTTGTACAGAGTGTGGAGATGGAGGTGATCTACTTCTTTGTGATGGTTGTCCAAG
Source organism: Picea mariana (assembly GCA_032191745.1). Lineage (NCBI taxonomy): Eukaryota > Viridiplantae > Streptophyta > Pinopsida > Pinales > Pinaceae > Picea > Picea mariana. Next base: position 12,438 of record JASDQU010684239.1, on the reverse strand, counting down.
GGCCTTCCACATAGGTAAACGTGATATATAACATTGGCTTTTTCTTGTGTTTTTCCATTCTCTTGCATTGAGTTCTTTTACTATCTCCATTGTACAGATAATAAAATAAGATACAATAATTTTACATTAATTTCCAACAAAAATGACAACAAAATTAGGTCAATGGAACTAAAAGATATGTCTAGTGTAGGTACGATATAGGAGTGTGAAAGAAATTCTTAGATAAATACTATTACACAAATAAAGAACTTAGTATCTATTTAAGAGATAAATATTGAGCCAAAGAAGATATACAAGAAGTTGCGAGTGCAGTAATAATGCAAAAGGTTGAAAAGCTTGGTGCTACACACAGGAGAGAAAGGATGCCAAGGATCTACTAGAGTTGGCGACTGAGGATGAGTGAAGTGATCGAGAGATGGGATTGTCGTCAGAGTCATAGAATCATTCATTAGACATTGTGTGAAATGCTCTTCACTTAGGGTAATTTGGGAGATCTATTGGAAAAAGAATAGACGTTTTTATCTATGATTGCATTAAGATGTGAGCTCGGATGTTAAGGGTCTTATTTTTTTATAATTAAAATGGCTATTTAGTATTAATATTGATCCAAAATTGTATAAGATGGATAGTCATATTCTCTATAATTACAATTGAAATAGATTGAACATGGAAACTGTAATGAGCCATTGTTTTGGTCCATTTTATAGCAGTTAGTAATATCATCTGATTTGAGATTATTCCTATATCTAGTATATCTAGTATTATCAACCTTAGACAACAATAACTTAAGATCAACATTCAAGTAGTGATTAGATGGTATTCATATTCAATGTCTCCATCTTCTCCTGCTCTTGCTAATGTGCATTGAAGCATGGGAAACCAATATTATTTATCCCAATGGAAGAATTTTTCACAATCCCATAGGACCTCTTCCATCGCTGGCACAAAATTGCTTGTGGTTTATCCATTACTTTACATATATATGATACCCTTATATAATTGTCCACCTTATTTATTTCATGTATGCTCCAGTAGACTATTGAATCACTAATACCATCTTAGCAAACCAAAAGAGGGAACCATTGTTTCTCCTTGCCACATAACTAATCATCACCTCATATAGATAGTTTCCATTCCATAATCTTCACTAGCTTATGCAGAGTGAGGGGTTGTAGAGTGGGTATTATGGCCTATGGAAACTTCTATTGATAAAAAAAACTTGCCCCTTCAGTTTAGTTGACTTTGCAACTTTCCTTTGAAGCAATTCCCTCATCTCAGAAATTTCCTTCTTCCACCGTTTTCCAGTTTCTCTAGTCTCAGATCTCCACACACTATTATGCATGAAGGATTCCATAGCATAAGTAGACAAGTTCATATGGAATTCACATAGATTCTCTAGATCCTCCTCATAAATGGTGTGCTTGCAATTGCAACCTATCCAAGTTGCCAATCATCATGTCTAATAAGTAGAATTTCAATTTCCCATTGACTTGTAAACATGGTATCTTCCAGTAGTGTAGCCAAGGTTCAACTTTAGGGAAAATGTGCACATTTTGATGCAGGTTCTCTTCAGTTTGAATCCTTTTTACAACACTCCTCCATTTCTTCACCATCTTCCATTGTTGCTCAGTTCTTATACTGTACCTTTCTGCCACATGTTTTGTAATGTCCCTTTCCTAATGATTTCTCCAGGAGATTGATGTAACAACCTAAGTGATTCCCGTAGTCTATAGTTAGTGGAAAAAGGGGATTAATTAATTAATGTCATCGGGGCAGAAAAAGTAATTTATTTAAAAGTGACATTGAGTAATTAATTAAAAGGGTGTTTTAAGTGACTTAAGTTTATAAAGTCACTTTACTTTATTAAAAGGGTCTGAAAAGGGTCAACAAGGAAATAAAAGGAGAATGAGGGTGCCCTCTCTCATTATGAATTTGTTATTTTCTAAAAATGAAATTGAGAGAGCTCTTATGGCTTTGGCTTTTATGACGAAAAACCCCAAAGGAGTTTTGGATTGGGTTTGGTGGTGAAATTATCCACCATAGCCAATCATATAGGAGAGATCATTCATATTTCTTCAGTGTGCTTCATTTTCGTTGAGTTTTATCATTTGATGGATGAGATATTTGTTTGTAGAGGTACATTTGGTTAAACAAGGCTGAGTTTGGGCTTGAGGCTAAGTATTTGGTGTTGTGGCTACATTCTCTATAGTTAAGGCCAATTTTACTCATTTGGAGGATGATTTTACTCATTTGGAGGACAAGTTTCCCTTGTGGGTTGAGTGGGATGATTCCTTTACTATTGAACTAGTTTTATAGATAGAGGGGTCGAGTTACCTCCCTTGCAGTTCGAGTTAGCTCTTTGGGCTGAGTTTTCTCCTTCCTGGCTGAGTTGATAGTAGAGGTGTGATTTTATTTGTTGGAGGTCCAATTTCACTATTGTTGGGGTCAATTTTCATTGATGGGATGTATTACCTTCTTGTTGGACCGAGTTTACAGTGGGGGAGGGTCGTTTTACCTTGTCTAGAGATCATGGACCTGTAGTGGATTTCCTTTATTGGTTGGTAGTTTGGGAAGGAATCAATTTAGTCTCCTACAACAACCTACTACAAATTATCTCTTCAATCTCTCATATATGTAGAAGCTTTGGACTGAGGTTAGATATATCTAATAAAATCAATTTTTCTGGTGGAAATTCCTTACTATTATAGAATTCTATTTGATGTTGTTATCTTGCTATCTTGTTGTGGTATTTTTCTTGAAATATGAAACTTGTATGTGGCATTAAAACTTAACCAACCTTTGAGAAACTATCTGAAAAATAGCCAAACAAGAATCATAAAAATACAACAACAGAGAGGGTCGATATTGGGTTTTGTAATCTACCCACAAGTGTTTGACAAATATTTATGACAACCATAGAATTACAATAGTTAGAGAAAGGGGTGAATAGGGGATTTGAGTCTATTTATAAACTGAGTAAAAATCCAAAAAAATTAAGAGGGTCATTACAGTGGTATCAGAGTTGGTTTTCCTTCCAACCTGAGGGGAAATCAGTGAGGAGTTAATTTAGATTGCTTCCACTAAATTTCAGCAGTGATAACTTTCACTTATACCTTCAGTTGCAGCAGTAGATAGGAAAATTGCAAATCAAATATGGAGGACAACGTGAGGAATATTCATAATATTCTTGCACAGGGGCGACAAAAATTGATGCAAGATATGGAAAGCCATCAAAACTATGCAGGGAACAATGGATTTAATGGTTCAAAGGGGAAACAAATAGGATAGAAAGGACATGATGAGGAGTTTGTAGATTGTTTGAGGGAGTATCAGAAGCTTAGTGTGGCATTTCACGCAGCCATGTCATTCAAGGAAGGTTCCAAGGAAAAAAGTACTAGCACATGGAAAATGTTGACTCTACTTATGTTTCTTCTCCTACAAAGGAGCACACAGATGCTCATGAGGCCTTAGAACATGAGACCACAAAGGCGATTTGGGAAAACAAGGAAGAAGATAACACTTATACAATTTATTTCCAACAGAATGACATTGTGATTCGGGATGAAGAAGAAGCAAATGTTTCTTATGGTATGGGGGACATAAGTCTCTTTGATGTTAAATTACAGACCATCTTTGATGGGCCTTGTGGGGAGAAGAGATTCCTTGATGAAGCAATGCTTGATCATGACAATATCCCACATTTTGGAGATTGCATGGTATCATATAGTGAACCAAATGGTTTTGATGAGGATTCAATGCCTTATCCTATATATGATACTTATGATGATGCAAGTATGATTGTACCAAAATTTGATGAAGGATGGGTATTTGAAAAATTGTCGTGGGATATGGATCCATCTTCTCAGGAGCCATGCGTGGAGGATCACAAATGTGAGGTCGATTTTGGAAGTGAAATAAAATAATAAAATCTATTGTGTGACATCCCATACCACTTGGATGAAATTGAAAAAATTCCCTTAGAATTGCGTGATTTGGAGGATCAATTATTGGTCATAGAGGAGAAAATTGTACAAGTATTGACAAGGGAAGATGGTTCTCATAGATTCATTGAAGCTCTTATTTGGAAAACCTAGATGGAAGAGAGACAGAAAGGAGTTGCAAGTGGAGTCACTAGTGTGCAATTGCACATAATAAAAGAAGCACAAGAACAAATGCAATCAGACTGCTTGTTGTTGTTCATGGATAGAGATATTGCTCTCAATTTTATTGAAGACAAGGAAAGGGATGTTGAGAATCTTTGTTATGAGTTGAGTTTGAAATGCTCTTCATCACTTACAGCAGAAGCTCAATCATATTTGGAAGACCTGACACATGATGGTGTGAGTGGCACTCATGGTTTGAGGGAGGATCCTCTTGTGACGATTTCATATGAGGATCATTCATAGTTACAGGTACTTGAGGAGAGTCATTACTCAGAGGGTTTTTATTATGCTCATGTTTTGCATGGTGAATATCATGAATCATTTCTTTTGGAGATCCCATTAAAGGTTCAAGGCTTAGCTATAGAAGAGATAATTGAGCGCACTCCTTGTGGACCAGCCAACAAGGAATTATATGCATCCATGGATTAGGTGGATAGGTATATGAAATATATGGACACACTCTAGGATACAGGTTCATTTGACATCAATAGAGTGTTGGTTACAATATTTCTTAAAGGATACCAGATGGTACAAGAGGATATAGTGGTATGCAATAATATATAGGGGTATACACTGGCACATGGTGGTGTACAATGGAGTTTTAGAGAATTTCCTCTAGACAGACCTCCTGATAGATACCTTGAGCATACCATTGAGTTTGGTTTACCCATGATTGGTGAGGGGATGGGTGAGATTCAGAGATTAGTATATCCCTCAATGATTGATCTTCATCTAGGATATCATCAGATGAGGGACAGGGAGTGGGATACTCATAGGTGTGCTTCCTAGATTCATCATGAGTTATTAGGCATGCCCTTGGGGTTGACCAACACACTACTCACTTTCAAGTCTTGCACGAAGTGGCAGAGGAATCTATTGTTGTTATTTGATTCCCTCATGGTATACAACAAGATAGGAGAGGATCATTGGAGCCAGTTGGATGAGACAAGGGGTATTGTGGCAATGACATAGATATTTCATTTGGACCATGTGATTAGTGCACAGAGTGCACAAGAGGATATCTGGACTCTGTTGGATCAGTTCATAAACATTTCAGTAGGCATTGGGAGTGGTGGAATTCCAGTTTGGTGGTGGGATCTGGGCCTTCATTGGGGTTATAGACTCCATCAGATGATGAGGATGATCGACAAGTTTGTGTCAGTGATTGGTCCACATCATTATGAGGATGTTGTGAGAGGGATTGTTGAGCTTTGTTCTACTGGTGAGGTAGATTTTCCCTCACGATACCCAAGATCGAGTCTATCCATGGGTTGAAATATTTTGACTTCAATGAGATGCCTTGGTGAGACATGATCCAAGATAGTGAGTTCATCCCTTTCAGGGATTTCATCTTGGGGGTCTAGGAGAGGTGAGTCCAGTCTAAGCATGGTGATCAGACAATTATTATCAAAGGGGTGTAGCATCATCGTGATGGTTCCTCGTGGATATTAGCTTAGGACCTTGGGATTATAGTGTTTGATAGCTTGGCAACCGATACAAATGAGATGGCTAGTCTTCGCTTTCCGGATTTTACTCCTGGGGTGCATAGGATTGGTTGCTTGGAGGAGAGGTCTTTTGAGGAGCCGACCAAGTTTCTAGATCTTAGGATTGCTTGGCTTATCATGAGAATTCAATTGGGTTCTTATGTTAGCACCTTGTAGATCAGCACTATGGGTAAAGGGTGGTGCTTCACATATTACATGTTAGTTTGGGACCCTAGTACTTTACCACTTACAAGCATATTTGATAGAGGTTCACATGGAGGGACTCTGTGGGAATTGTGTTGGGACATATGGGGGAGTGTATGACCTGTCAGTAGAAAATTTCAGAGCACACTCATTCAGTAGGGTTGATGCATTTGTTTCCCATTTCAGGGACAAGGTGGGAAGGCACGTTGTTATATTGCATCACAGTTTTGCCAAGGGTGCAGAGCATAGATTGTACATGTGCAGGGATTGACCACTTATAAAATTTCATGCACTTCCCGGTGATTTATTTAGAGTATGGGGATACATGGGTGATAGATCTATCTCTTGGGGAGATGTTTAGAGTTCATGAGAAACCTAGAGTCATTTTTAGTGATCAAAATAGCAGGTTTCTTAGCGCATATTGGCAAGAGATGTTCATATTTGAAGGCACAAGTTTGACTTCCAATACTAGTTTCTACCCTCAGACAGATGGTCGGGTAGAGATGGTGAACCAATGGGTTGAGAAGTATCTAGATGACTATGTGAGGTCATGGATAGATTGGTTACATTTAGGTGAGAATTGTTGCAACACCACTCATGATATTTTTCATACCACCTAGATCCAACAAAGGATGTATGCAGACATGCACAGGGTGTACAATAAATTCAAGATTGGGGATGTGGTTTTCTTGAGGGTGTAGCCACATAGACTGTTTCCATTTAGGAGAGGTGACATTGAGAGGATGAGGTTGTGCCTCTATGGTCCCTACAAGGTGATCTGAAGAGTTGGAGATGTATCTTATGAGATGGAGTTTCCATAGGGTAGCCATATTTGTAATATTCTCTATGTATCATGCATTAAGAAGGCATTGGGGCCATGGGTTACCACTTCCACAAAGTTACCGCCAATATATGAGAGGGGATAGATGATAATAACTCCTGAGTAGGTTTTGGATTAATGCGAGGGGATATTGAGTAGTAGAGTGATTAGGGAGTACATATCAGGTGGAGAGATTGGCCAGTAGGGGATGCCACATGGGAGAGTGAGCATATTTTCCATCATTCTAGTTTGCAGTTGCTTGTGGAAAATCAATCCCAGAAAGGGAGGACCATAATGACAATGGATCCTCTAGGAACAACAAATAATTGCATTGAAGAGGAGGTTGGTCAAGACTATAGTACATGGGATGAATACTTTGAGAAAATTGTTGTTTGTGGATGTTCTATATGTCATGGAAAGAAACAATTCAAACGAGCAATTATAAAAAGACATTACATAGATGATGATATTCTAGTGGGTAGTATTCCTCCTACAATCGATTCAAATCCATTAGGAATTGTGGTAAGGAATTTTCCAATTTGATATAAATAACAGGTATACTTCTTTTAAGCATTGTTTTATATTATTTAAATAATTAATTTTTTTCTTAATGGATGTTTGCAAGATAAATTTCTTGGTTTAAAGTATCCTAGAGGGTGATGATCATTTATCATATGATACATCTAAAAAAAATATGTGCCAATATACCAGCTCATAATATGAGGAATTGATGAAAACAAGTAACATAACAAGAATCGGTTTAAAGATGCATAATTTTCTTAAAGACAAGGGGAAGGTGGACTACATAACCTATGAAAATGAATGTGATGGAGATGATGACTTTCCCCTGAGTTTGAGATCAATTTACAAAGAGACATTTGATCATCGACTATATTGTTCTTGACCTAGTGATCAACAACTACCTAGACTATACGAGGTGTTTCAATTTTGGGGTTACAGCTACATGATACGACCCTCCAATAAGGAAAGTGGACCCAACCCTAAAATAAGGAAAGTGGGTCAACTGACCTAGAAGATGTTTTTAAGGAAGCTACTTGGAGAGTATAAATAAGAGGCAAGGCTCTCTAATTTGAATCACACTTGAACATATTGAATATCTATATGTGTCTAAGGTAACCAAGGATATCTAAACTGGAATTCTAAGTGAAGGTGAAGAAAAGAAGGTCGAAATGCAAGGAAGGATAAATTCTTTTGATGGTGCTTTCTAAGGTATGTTATTTACAGGTCATCTCACCATTTTCGTTATAACTTTTTTTTTCTGTAATGATTCATACCGTGAAATTTCTATGAAAGTGAGAAAACATATCCAAGTATCTATGAAAAACAATTCATCTTTTGGGTCATTGTATTTTGGGAGTTACACTCCGTGGAAAATAGGGTTTGTGGCCAGTCCTGAAACTAGTCAAAATCATGTGTTTCGGGTAAAAACGTCATAACTTCTTCATAAAAGATCCAAATTATGTGATACCAAATGTGTTAGTTAGGGTACAGTCTTTAGTATGTTTTTTAATAGTTTCAGATCATTTCATCAAATATTTTGTGCGAGGCACTGTCTACAAGGTCGCTCTCTAGAATAAGCCAGAATTCAGCAAGGTATGCCATTTTTTCTATAACTCCTTTTCTGAGAGGTTCCAAGTAGTGACACTTGGAGGAATTGCATTAAACACATTGAAGAACATTTTTGATCAGTTTCATATCTTTACAAATTACAGGTTCAAAGTTATGATTACTTCAAGTTATGGTTGTTGACTAATCCAAAACTAGGCATGTGAGACTAAAGAAAAGTTTGATGAAAATGCTAGTCTCTTGTTTTTAAGTTAAGGAAGGNGGATGATGAAATTGATGAGGACTTTTGGTTGTGGTACATGTTGAGTACATGGTTGAGACAAGTAGTTGATGAGTTGGTGCACATACATGAGGTGTATAGTTGATGGTGTTGGTACATGTTGATGAGTCATAGTTGATGAGTATTTGACACATGATTGGTACATACTCGGTACATAATTGGATGCACTTGTTTATGGTACATGTTGATTACAGATTGGTGCATGGTTGATGCACTTGTTTATGGTACAGGTTGATTGCAGGTTGAGGTATAGGTTGATGCATGGTTCAGATTTATTGGTACAGGTTTACAGCGGTATATCTTACAGTGATAGTGTGACAGTGGTTCCATTATTCTACTTCTAATTTAGGGTGGCAGGACGGGGCAAGGACAGGTGGTTGTAGCCACCTTCTGGTTGTAGCCGGAGAACATTAGGGGTTGTAGCCTCCTTCTAGTTGTAGCCAGAGAATTGGGATTTGGAGTTTCCCTCGGGTTGTAGCCTGAGAAACTAGGGGGTTGGAGCCTCCTTCTAGTTGCAGCTGGAAAACAAAGGAAGTTGGTGCTTCCAATGAATGTATTTCTTCA